>UCOJ01001172.1:0-40874 GCA_900474305.1 Cecidostiba fungosa | reverse complement strand
ATATAAAGCAAAGTATAAATAATGGTTAGTTAATGGCCGTGAAATTAAGCAAAATATATTCGGTCACAAAGGTGACAAAATAAGAAAATCATGAATATCTTTTTAAGTCGTGTTTATATGACTTTAATTAATTGTTAATTAGATAAACCATTTGGAAACCAATTACATTTCATAAGTCTTTCTGCAGTTAAAGTACGGCATACTCTCTAAATCTACAAGAGTGAAAAGTCAATCTAATCGAGTCATATATCACTCTTTCGTGAACAAAAAACAGAGCCAGTCGGAATAGAGTGATACGTCACTTTTTTAAGGAGTGATTCATGTTACTCAAAGCTGGAGAGTGATAAGATGACTCAAATTTTTGAGTGAAAAGATATTTTCATAATGCTACATAACCTAAAAAAGTAATCAAAGCCAATTATCATTATTTTACTTTATTAATAAAATAAATTATTACTGGTCATAACCTGCATGAACGATAAATTATAAAAATAACTTAAATTAATGATTATAGTACATGAGATCTGAAAACATTTTTTTCTTTTACTTATCATTGAAAAATTATAATCTTTGAATCTGACATTTAACTATACTTTGAAAGTTATAATTCTTATTCATCAACCTCTTCTAGTTCTGATTCACATTGATCATTATCATCACTGTAAAATATTTGTAACAATTAGTCAAATTTGTCTACGTATAACTTGTTAAGATTTTAAATTCTTTTGAGAATGTATACTTACTCGAGGGTTTGTTCATCTAAATGGAGTAAAGTTGTATCAAAAGCATCGCAACAAGATCTAGGTGTGGTATCTAAACTCATAATTTAGATACTATGAAATTATAAAAAATTTCCAGATCCGGTGCAAACCGAAGGTCAACACATAATGCATCTTCACAAGGATATCAAATGTAAAAATTATATTAGATCCTACTGCTATTTTATAATTATCAGCTTTGATATAAAATTCTCCATTACTTTGTCTCGTATCCTTAACACATATTAGGAAGGGCTGGACAGGGTCTTTGTTTTTTTTGCTCGTAACCGATTGCATTATGTCATCATTAGCCTGTAAAAATATCAATAAAAATTGTATAAATTTGATTATAAATGAGTTAGATATAACCAAAAATATTTACCTGTACAAATCTCAAAAGATTTCCATTGGGGATGGTCTTAGTTGAAAATTCTGCTTCAAGTTTTACCTTTTTTTGTCCTTTGATTTTTTTGGGATCCTGAAAAAATTTATTTTATTCTTTATTCTACAAAAATAATTATATATGCATATGTTCAAAAATTGTATAGCTTACATTGGTCTTCCTTCTCATGTAGTTTGGACTCGGTAAGATATTTGGCAGTACTAAAAGAGCTTTCATATTAGTATCTGATATGTGCCGTACTTGATCTAACAGCTGTGGCTTCGTAACCTTGCAGTACTTTAGAATTCGTGGAGCATAGTATGATGGGAACTTTCCCAAGAAAGTGTCTTTGTCAGTGATTTGATACTGAAATTCTCTAAGTATCTAGAAATAAAAAATATAAGAATTAATTATTTATAAGTATGAGATACAAAATGTAAAACAAAGTTTTTCTACCAATTCTCCTTTAAAATCAATAAATCTGGGAAACTTTTTCAAGATGTCATTCAGCAATACTTGTTTTTCAGGATCTTTTATCCATTGTTGCCTATTAGATCTGGTTTCGTCCATCAACTCTAGTATTGACAACTTATTCGTGTTATTAGGCATTTTAAACTGCAACTCCGAAACCTGTAAATGGATCAATAATTAATATAATCATAATATTTATATATCAGCTAATACTTATTGTTTACGTACTTTTGATTCATAATCTTCTGAACGCAGTGTAACCTGTACATTTGTACTTTCTGCCAAAGGCCTCTTCCTAACACCTGTTCTTTTTTTCTCAGTTTCTTTCAATTTTTTTTCTTATGGTTTTTAACCTCCATTCAAGAAAACCAGAGGACATCTTTTCATTATAGAAATGTTCCTGCAAATAAGAATAATCATCAAATTATACATATGCCTATTTCCATAAAATAAGGTTAATCACACAATACTCACATAACCACAACCAACAGTAGATTTTAGTTTTGGGAAAGAAGTAATTATTGATTTTGCTGCTTTTACCTTCATCTCTTTAGACGGGTAAATAAAATAAATAATTGCACATTTAATTTATTCAATGAAATAATATGAATAAAAGTTCTACAATTAAAAACTTACGCATTTCCAGATTCTAGTTGTAAGTGAGACATGACATTTCTGACAAGAGCTTGGCGATCCACATCTTTTACAATACCTGAATCTAAGATGTTCTCTAAACTTATCTTCGACTTATTTTCTTTGTCCAAATCCTTTATCCATGATCGAATATCATAAAGACTTGTTGACATGGACTGACATTCCTGCTATAAAATCAGTTATTTTGATCCAGACGCATTCTGGTGTACTCATAATTGAGTATAAACAAAATACCTGAGACAAGTTGGAAACCGATGCTTGAGGAGAACCCACTGAACAGCTTGATTTTTGTGTTGTGCTCTCTTGAGGCACATGTTCATCAGCACACTTGTTTGATTCATTGGGAATAATGCTTCCGTCCTGTTGCACAATGCATTCCTGGAAAGAATAATCACATGTATTACCCGTAAATGGCATTCAATAGTATAGAGAGCTTACCATAGCAGTAGAATCTTCAATTATTTCCAATATTTTATTTGCTGGCCCTGTTTTGATGTTCATTGCCCTTAAATCAATGCCAGTCAATCTGAGCAGCGTTTTACCGTCAACCAATTCATCTATAAAAACAGATAATACATTAAATATATGGTTTACTCAAATAGTATAATATAAATGTATATGACTACAACAAATACAATTGATACATTCATGATTTCACCACTTTATTGTACAACACCAAACTGTTACACAGTCACTCATCATGAACAAGAGAGCAATTCTAACCTGTACATTTTGTTGTGTACTGCTTGATACGCAGCAGACGACATTTTTCCACAAGGAAAGTGAAGTATGCAATAGGAGTTTGATTTTTAAATTTGAATTTCTTTATCAATAAAAAATATAAACACTGATGAGGTTCATTTGTTTATGTGAGAATGAAAGTTTTAAATAAAAATTGACGCACCACAGTTTTGAAAAAAAAGAATTAAAATAAGTAACGTATAACTGTAAGCATAAAACACTTAAATAACAAATAATTTTATATAAGAATGTGTCGTAAACTTATATGTAAATACTCTGATTGATAATCTTTCCATAGGCTTTGTGTCTAATAAATCATCCGTGTTTGCTAATCTTAATTCTGAACCTTCAGCAAAGCAGTATGCATTCAACGATTCTTCGAGCCACAAAGCAGGACACTCAGCACATAATAAAAAAACATCATCATTATAAACGATGATTTCTTTGACTTTTCCAAAAACTGGCATTCCGTCATCTGTTGTAATACCAGAATCAATAGCAACTATAGAATATTCTCTGTACTGCATATTATAAACTTCTATCTTTTTGGTTTTAAAAAGTAGAGTATTATTATTCAGTCCTTTCAAAATTAAGTGATCTTTACTAAAAGTATCATCTACAGTTACATATTTTAGTGAGAAACATTTGAACTTTTGGCGTATTTCATCGCCCATTCCCCAAATTGCTGTTTGGCATATTTGACTCATTTTTATAAGAGTTTTTGCAATGTTTTGATAATTGCAACATACAGATCCTTGTCTTTTATAAAAACTGTGTTTTGCTTCATATAGCAAACAAGACAATTGGCGTAGTGGTCCTGATTTTTGAATACATTGTGGATAATGTGTCAAATGGTGCAATTTATTTATAGCATCAACTTCAGCACCAAAGAGTTTGCGAAAAAGTTTGTTAAAATCTTTGATCAATTCATCAAGATAGGATAAAATAGTTACATCTAACTTTGGAGCAAATATAATTTCATTTATTCTATTTAGCAGTAAGATAATCTGCAAGTATTCGTCATCCTCCGCAACTTTGTCTGATATTAGAAATGGAAATATTCTTAACAGACACCAAGTTTGTACGGCTTTTTGTGGGATGGTATGATCTTTCAGATTTCGAAGACAAGTAACTGTGAAGGTTGGAGATGGATTGTTTTTGATTTCATCAATCCCATACTTGAACAAATGAATTATTATGTTAAAAGTATCCACATCGAAATCATAATCCCCGGAGAGAGTTAAGTGAGCAATGACTAATTTCAAGACAAGCTGAGCAGCCCCTTCGAGAATATCATGCATTGGTTCAAACACAAAGTTGTCAGTACAATGAAAATATTTCGATGCATGCAGACAACTATTTTCTCGAAAACCAGTTTCGGTCATAGCTTGAGGGTTCTCCTGAACTTTTGCACATGTTCTTATATAACTCTCGTGTTCGAGGACGAAAATTATCAAGTAGATCTAATAACAAGTCCTGTCTTTTAATCATACATAACCTGCAAAAATGTCGAGCAGAAGGACTAAGCAGTCCAAAAAGTTGATGAGCAGCCAAACTATCTGCACATACACAAGCTAATGAAGCTCTCAACACGACAACCTGATTACCAACATCAAAAGAGACTCCCTCATCAGTTTCTAGTTTTTTCAAATCATGCATGAAAGGTTTTAAAACACTTTTCAATCCATACTTAGCCACGTCAGCAGAATAAGCAATCATGGCAACGTGAACACCCCCAAAGAAATTATTGATATAAGGTGGTAAATTCTGTATAGTATAATAGAACATTGCCAACTTATGAGGATGCACTTTTGTACCAAGAGCATTGTTTACAACAATGTCGTCATAGTAAAATTGAATTCTCAAAGCTGTAGGATATCTTTGAAAAAATAGATTTGTTTTGAAACTCTCTGCATCTCTAAAGTTAGTTAAACTTCCATCGCTTTGACTTTTTTCAGAATTAACAAATTCTCTTATATCATTATGCGACATTATAAGTTTCAAAGAATCGATAATTGAAACATATTGGAATGATTCAATTACTTCTTTCAGTTCATAAGATTGCGTTTTTTTATTACAACGATTTTCATCTCTTTTCCCGAGTGGTATTTCAATAGGCTCAATATATTTAAAATTCTTTTTCAAATTTTCAATTTGTTTATCCATTCCTCTAATAACTTTAAAAGGTTCTTTAATACTCAATACATCAAATAGTTCTTTGGCTTCCTCAGTTTCAAGAGATGTATTTGTTTTAATAAAAAAATTAGTTACTTCCTGTTTAATAAATGTCATTGTATCTGTCAGAAACATCAATAACTCGATCAATATTTGCACGAGTGAAGCTACAGTTAAGTTGCAATTGGGAAATCATTTTACTGGCCGAAGCGACAATA
Organism: Cecidostiba fungosa; assembly: GCA_900474305.1. Classification (NCBI taxonomy): domain Eukaryota; kingdom Metazoa; phylum Arthropoda; class Insecta; order Hymenoptera; family Pteromalidae; genus Cecidostiba; species Cecidostiba fungosa. Next base: position 35,475 of record UCOJ01001172.1, on the reverse strand, counting down.
TCAATAGGCTCGTTTTCTCTTTCATCTATAGGACAATCTACCAACATATTTTCAGCTTGCTCGCATACTTCTTGAAACATAATATTCTGAAACTCTCTATGAACGTTCTCTTCTTCATCAGCATTTGCATATACTTCTAGAGTAATATGATGTGTTTTTATGTGACGAATCAAGGAAGAATATCGAAGAAAATGTATATTACAAACCCCATTCAAACATCTAAAACCTGAACTTTGATTTTCAGAAATATTTATTCCGTGTATTCTACGATAATGATTTTTCAATTGATCTAAACCGTGAACTGTATTCCGACATCTACAGCAAATCAACTCATCCATGTTTAATATTTTTATTAATTGATGAAATTTTATAGGTTAAGGCAAATGAGGGACCGAAAAAGGAATATATTGACTGAGTGTTGTTAGACGTATTCAGTGCGAGCCTGAAATATTAGTTTTGCTTTAAAATTCTTTCTTTATATGAATTTTCAGTATACGTCAGTTTTTAGGCCAAATCTAACTCATATTTTAATTCTGAAAAAGTATTTACCCTTCAGGATATCCACAACATCAGCAGCAACACCTTTTTCGAGTAAAAAGTCGCCTAAAGCATCGCAGTCAGTTAACGTATCCTGAAGAAAAGAATTCAAATTGATGTCGACTCATAACCTCAAAACATTGACCAATTTATAAGCACTGAAAGAATACGTTTACAATAAACTTACCTTTGGTAATTTGTTATATCTTAAAGACATTCTGCATGCATGCGTACTTGTCAATTATTACGATGAAATGGTGTCACTAATATAAAATAAAACTGTCAGTAGATATCGGGGCCGACGCTCGCGTCGAGGTTTGCAAGCGAAATCAATGGCTTCGATTTCATTGCGTCATGCGCGCCGCGAATCACTCGATTCCCGAGTGATTAGGTTTTCGCCTTAAGCCGCGTTTACATGGAGTCTGGCAATCTTATGTAAATATTACAATATCTATGCATAAAGTGAATCACAACATTTATAACAATGATTTTTTATGCTTTCGACATTTAATTCAAATCTTCCGGTCTCTCTAATCTTCCATTCTTAAGATTGCCAGACTCTATGTAAAAGCAACTTAACAAAGGGAATCTTAACACTCGATAACTTCGAGTCATTTTAACGACCCCACTGTTAGAGTCACAGAAAATAACTTTTCAAGAGTGATTTACGTCATATTATGACTCCAATTAGAGTGATATAACCGGTCACTTCTTAAAAGAGTGAAAAAATCACTCTTGAACCTTTAGAGAGTACAAGTTTCTCACATTCTTACATTGTGTCCGAAAGCCGCTATAAAAAAAGCTCAGTTGTGTAGCAAAAATCCATTTTCTCGAGAAGAGAGTTCAGAGAGGCAGTATGATAATACTTGATTTGTGATACTATAAGGGAACTTGGAGATTGTTACATTAGATTGCGGAGTTTATCCTTGTGAAGCTAGTATTCGGTGATTTTACTCTATCATATAACAGCTGTTTATTTTGGCACTTTCAGCACTATTCTGACCAACAGGACTATCATACATATCCAAAGTCTGAAGAATACTTTGCATTGGAATAGCACTCCTAACTCCCGAAAGGTTAAAACGCTATACTTACTTAACTATGCATAATATTGTTATTAAAAAAATGTTATATCAGAACATAAATACGTAATATTGATTTAAAATAACCATCTGCAAGCATTTAATTCGCACTTACGTGAGTAGTTAAGAGAATCAGTAATAAATAATTCTGGAACTCACCTATAACAGAAAAGAAAAAAAATACGTTTATTATAGATAGATATTTTATTATAATTAATAGAAATGAAAGAATTAAAATCACACATATCAATATTCTTTCATCTGATTACATGAGAACAAGAAAATTGTCTCCACAGTTTAATCGTTCAGTCACCCCTAAAATATTGATTTCACACGTCGAGCACAGGTCAAAGCTCCAATCGAGCATCCCAAGATAAAAATCCTTATACTCCCGCAGCGTCGCAATGTCCCGCAAGCCTATATTATATACCCGTCGTTTCGAGCGCACTCGGGTGTCCCGAAACCGTGAAGGTCTACCACAGGCGGTCGGCCAAAGCGATTTATGCTCGCACCCAAGTTCCCGCCGCGAAAAATATATATATAATCTTACAGCCTTTTGCTACTATTATAGGTATACATAAACACGAATGCGCGTGCGCGCACTCTTCAAGCTCGTGCCGCGTGTGAAAGTGCTTTAATGCCTCTGTTATGCGGTGCACGAAACTTTGGGGTCTATTGAAGGCTATATATATACTGTGACGATCTGTGGGAACGATGTATATATATGGCCCCTATATTTTCATGCTCTGCTTGATTCTGAGCTTTAGTACATTTTAGAGTCAGTTTGATTAATTTACGGTTAGAGTTTAATCGCGGCTGAAAGTACATTAGGAATATAGTTGTAACTGACTTTGTTTCTAAGGAATGTCGTTCAAAGGAGAGAATGCAATCTTGCCATAAATTGTGGGAAAACAGCACTTAACATTAAGAACTTTATGCGGAAATTTAATTTGCTTCAATTAAGCATCTGCCTTTGACTCTAAAGTCGAGTAATCTGAGTTAATTAACGGAGTACTACGAGAGAACTGCGCATAACACAGCTCGAGCAACAGTATACTCGAGAGCCCCATGGAAATAAGCATAGCCCAACTTGAGTACATGCCGATATGTAATTCATAAAAAGCTCGATCACATGTTCGAGCAATAAACTTCAATTATACTATCCCCCCCACATACTGTGAGGCAGCATTCTTTTCAACAAACTGAAAGCCGCGTAATAAAAACGCACTCGATGTCAGAGATGAGAGAGCATCGCGGAAAAAAAGGAAAATTCCACTCGAACCGAAGGTGTATTTTACGAGGCCATAGTCGGCGTCGAGACGTATAAAAGACCCGCATTAGCGCTGACACGAGCGCGTACGTCATAACATAAAATCACCAGCGGCTTCGGGACAACACGTCGTGTGTGTGTGTATATATATAAGCTCAGCTCCTCTACCCTCGTTTTAATAAGGAACGAATTTGAATTTCGAGGGGACGATGCGTCGGAAAGTGAATAAAACGCGAAATGATCGCGTAAAAGCTGACGCCCGCGTGATTTATACACGAGGGGACGACGACGATGACGACGACGACAGGCCAACGACGTGTGAAGAAAGGCATTCAAATTATGCATGATCCCCGTGTCTTTTATCGACTGTTGAATCCGAGACACAGGTTTTAATATGCGTGCGATCATTAAGCGAGTCGTCCGAATCTATAATAGATTTAAAAATATGGCTGTGTCCATCTTTACATAGTTTAGTTAGTTAATAAGTAAGACACGGAGCTGACAATCCTAAGGGACACCAGTGCATCTAAAACGACGTTTTCGCCAGTCCTATAGCAAAATTTACTTAAGACTTTCCGCCAAAGTTTGCCTCGAGTCTTAAGCAGCACTTACATAAGCCTCTGTGTAAATAATGTTATATATATAATGCATTACGCGCGCGACTATCAAATTCAACCCATCAGCTTTCCACCCTAGCTTCATCATTTCAACACATCCCTCGCGTGTATTTATATACATCACATTGTTTCGAGAAGCGACGAATTCATCAGCAAGCCTAATTTGCCTAATTAAATCAAGGTCTGGCCAACGACGACGACACTATAAACACCGACTGCAAGAGACGTATCATATCCACGCGGTCATGCCTCGCAGGCCACAGCTATAAGACAACACACAACCGCAGCAATAACGGCCTCGACGACACCACATCCATAATTCACGAGAGAGAGAGAGCTACACTCGCGACGATACGCGCGACGCATAACGAACGAAATGCATAAGCGATATCACATGCTGCTGGGAAAAATCTGGATTTTCAAATTCGAATTTGGCGCTCGCGCGCGTGACGAGCGTCGGGAGAGAGCGAATTGCGGTGCACCGCTCGTTTTTCTCTCTGAGTGGAATAGGAAATGGGAGAGAAGGACAGGTTAAAGCAGAGAAATTACGCGACCGCCGAGCGCTTACGTTATACGGTCAAGAGAGATGCGTGCTGATCTTTCAGCTTCTCTCTGTGATGCTGAAGCTTTAGGATCGACGTGGTACCTTCGTTTACTTGTAGCATTTTTATCTTTGTACCAGAGTTTCGTGCTCAAAGGTTATACGAGTTGGAATTTTTTAATCGTTTGTAACGATCGTTGATATTATGGTATAATATAGTAAGTTAAAAACGAATTTATTATTATTTTTCTTTGTTTATTCGAAAACTTCCAAACACACGGCGATATCGTTTCAAAATATTTTTTCGCATTTGGCATTTCGCTATGGAAACAACGCTAAAACGCTCCAAAGGACATTCGTTCGCAACTATATATGAAATGTTTTTTCGTCTGTATTTATATATACCTAAAAAATGCGCAGCGTGAGATATATTTCGAAACTTTTATTTTGCTCCACGAAAGCACGCATCAGCCAATTAAAATGAAGGATTAATAAATAATTTAAATATTTGCAAGTAGCAATGTTTCATTAGATGATTGTTGAATTATTCGATGATACAAATTCGAATTAATCATCGACCAGAAAACTCGCCATTTTTTAACGGACCAATCAGACAAAGGCGATGAATAGAACTCCTTTAAGAAACTTTTGGGTAGAAGAGAGCCTAATCTAATAATAAGAACGAGGTAAAAACCCCGATAACCCTCCATTTTAATAGATAATAATCCGGGAAAATAATCGGTCGATCGAACGATTTCATTCCTTAATATCGTGATCCGCTCGAATTAACTCTCATTCGGAAACGAGCACCGCCAACTTATCGCAAGAACCAAAAAAAAGCTTCTCCTCGAAGAGAATAGCATCACGCGAAATATCGAGTTAGTCAGTCACACGCGCATGTCTCTCCCGCTCGGTAGGGTGTCGTCTGACCATAGCCGGCGTTGTTCTACTGCGCGAGACTCGAATGGCAATGCGACACAGCGGGTGATGCGCAGCCGGAGGTCCGTCACCTGTGGTTTTACTGTTCTGCTGTACTGCTCGTTTTTTTTTCTTTTTTGCTGATGACGAGACCTTTTTTTTTTTTGCTGCGTTGCGCTACGCTCGAGCATTTACGCTTTTTATCCGGCGAGTTTTTTTGCGGAGTGTGTGCGGTTTTTTTGGTGCGGTGAGAAGGTTTACCCGCCGTGCTCGGTTGCGTAGGGCTAAGATGATTTCGTACTTTTTGAGTTATTGATGATGCACATTATTAAAATATATATGGTAGGACCACGAATTATTACGTCACATTTTTGGGAGTAATAATTGCTAATCTTTGTTTATTATACTGCGTTTATTATTAAACATATAATATAATAGTATTAAAACAAATTTATATTGCTGACAAAATTAGTCATTTATTTCGAAATTTCGTATTCGATTGCACAGTGTAAGCTTCGCTGTAATTGCAAATGAAACAAATGTAAAATAAACATTTACTTAATTGAATGAAATAAAATAAAGAGCCAATAAAGAGGCAGAACCATACAGCTGCGGGCAATCGAGAAGTAAGTGAAGAACATGTTGCAAGCTCACGCTTTAACTCGCACATGTATAGTATGCAGAGCTGCGCACTTATGCATATATTGTTATTAAGAAGATTTTGAGTCATCTGGGTTTAAATGAACTTAATGAAGAAGGAAGAAATCATATGGGCAAGGTATTGACTCTAAAGAAAGAATTTACCCGTGGATTATTGATTTAGTATTGGTGTTTCGAGTAAGATGATATCTGGCAACACTTTTCTTAAAGCTCGATACCAAACGAAGAGATAATTCCGAGTAGTACTTTATACTGATGGCTTTCCAATTGATCGATATCCAATTTTTTTGTAATCATTGATATGAATGTACACATGAAAATTGTAATGTTTGTAATTCTGTTCCAAATAATTTCCAGTCAAGCAAATTCCTGTTGCTTCCAGTACACCCTTTCGGCACTATATAACATAACTTGTCAGGCTCGCAAACTGAAGAAATGATCCGAAAGCTATAGAAAGATTGAAATATAACGCGTGTGAAGACGATAAGTAATTTCGAAATCGTAATAAGTTATTTACCTATACACAAAAGTTCGCGCTTAGATCTATATAATACACAGAGCCGCTGCAAGCTCAGCCAACAGGGCAATGCTTCTTCAAGAGAGAATGTATCCCACTTGGCGGTGTTCTCTTGCTGCTGTTGGTGGCGCACGCAAAATATTGCATACCACGCGCCGGGAATGCACTGCACGAGTTATTCAAGCCTTTGACGCTCGGTGCAGGTATTCTCGCACACGCCGCTTCGAAACAATGTGAGAGTAGGATAGCTTTCGTAATAAAATTCTTTATATCTCCAGCGACGCGTTTATAGAATCCGCTTTTTGTTCCCTTTCATTTTGAAGTTTGGCGACGTTGTAAACCGCGTTTACGACTCTTGCGTAAAGTACGAGCTTTTGTATTTTTCGAGCAACGCGTGACACTTATTATTCACTTATTCTTACTGTAAGCTTTGGACATTTTGATATGATAAACGCAAACATACGCGTTTCATATCGAAAGCATCGTGTGGCTGAATTAAATTCATCACAGAACCTACGCATTAATAACGTAATTCATCCTGCAGTGTTTCTCCTTGCATCCACAGTGTCAACGTCACACGTGACGTCAAATATCCGTGCTCTTATCCCTGGTCTACCGAGAATTACGCGTTTTCAAAGTGCAGATCTAGCCGGAGGTGACACATTGAGCGTGTATGTCATTCACAAAATTGACGTAAAATACAGATCCATTAAGCTGCCTCGGGCTTTGCTCTCCCGAAGCTTCAAGTACACATGTACGCGTCGGAAGGTGTAACGGACAGTAGAATATATCGACATCTGACTTTCGTTATTCGGGTCGGGCTACTATGTCAAATGCACACAATTGCTAAATTGTCGCTTTCTCTGTGAACTCGACGATATACTTACACAAAAAGTAGGGTTTTTTTATTTTTCATTTTTCCTGATATAGTCCTTTACTACTGCTCCATGGATCATCTGGAAGCTTTTGTAGGCTGCGGGGTTTTTGCAATCGAAAAAGCAAAATTTTTGAAAAGATAAGATACGTAAAAGAAATATCTTTTACGCAGTTTTAGCACAAAGTTCGAAATCGAATATTCGTAAAATTTTGTTTTCACAATTCCAGTATGCAAGCTTTTCGATGATATTATAATGAAGTAGAGGATAGAAAATATATAGGTATCCCTTTGACGGCAGCTCTTTTGAATTTGAAAACAATTCGAAGAATCGTTAAATTCTATTTGGTAATCGAAGCGCTCAGTGATCAGTTGAAAAAAAAGCGGACAGCGAGTGAAATAATCTGACACAGTGGGGAGGTAAAAAGCACAACGTAACGAATTATTTCACAAGAGCTGCTTGATACACGTCAGCGATTGACTTTAATTTCCTAATGCCCACACGAGAGAGACAGAGAAACAGAGCGAAATAGACAGAGGCAGAGAGAGAGAGAAGCTACTCGTAAAGTTTTCCTGAAACGAGATACTCGACACACGTATAGGCATCGAGCTTGCGCACGTAGAGGCGAGCACAGTTCCACTTCGCTGTTAACAACGAAATAACCTGGTTGAGGTTGAAGAGAGGAGATGACGCCGGCGCGTGCAGAGCTGGAAAGAGAAAGAGGGCGGAAATGTACGCCAGTAGAAGACTAATCACCCCTTTGACGCTGAACGTCGTCGTCATCATTGAAGGACCGCGTTCACGAATCGCGTGTGGCTCTCTACACTCGTCATCCAAGCTCCACAGACGACTCGAGCTTCCAATTATACCTGACTCGTGCGCGAGCTGTATGGCTCACTCGGAATGTGAGGCAATTTTTTGGTGGAAACGTTGATAGTCTCTTACGCCGTAGAAGTGACGTATAAAAGTGCAGAACGTCCTGTTTACACGACTCCGCAGTATACGTTAGAATATTCCAAGAGAGAGAGATGCAACCTGGATCATAATTTTATGCTTTCGCGCATAGCTGAGCAAGGTTTCTCCTAGGAAATCTTGATTCCGCATATTCCGCTTGCCCGAGCTGCTTCCACGAGATAAACCCAACTCGGAATAAGGCCGGTGATGGCATATCGCCCAGGACGAGCAGATGACACGACACACATCAGATCCACGAGTTTCCTGGGCAAATGCTTCCGGTTTTCTCCGACAAGGATCCTCTACTCGTCGCTCTATATAATATATACACACACACAGTTACTACGACGAGTCAGTTAGTAGATGAGAGTTTAAATTAGCAATTCGGATGATTGAAAATTTCATAACCCCTCCTCTCGTCGTAAACTGCAGCAACGCTACTATCTTAATCGAGTCCTGCTGCTCCGGGAGGACTTTCGATCGCGCGAGCTATCCTTTGATCGATTCGCTGCTACTGCGAGAGAGAGATGGATGCTTGGATAGTTTCACGGCTAAAATAGGCGGATGAATAAGTGAGCGGCCGGCCGGTGCGCGGATCGATCCTGGATATATCTACTAATGCTCTGATTGGCACGAGCTGGAGTTATATATATACACACCGAGAGTCGCCCGATTGATTATTCCCACAGGGCTGTTTTTGATCGAAAGAGCTCAAGAAATCTACACTCTCGCAAAATAAAGGATAATTATAGAGAGAGGAAGAAACGTTTTCATTATAAATACACCGGGCGCGTTTCTTTTTTCTTGATAATATAAATCTTCTACTCCAGGAAAAATAACCTACCTCTCTCTCGTCGTCTAGCCATTATCTCGCCGCTGTCCGCCGACGAGCAGAATTCAACTAACATTCCAAAGGCGCAGACATTGTGTATTATGCGTTCATCCTTCTTGAGAGTCTTGCTTATTATTACGTCCGGGCCAAATCCAGTAGGGAAACACACACGTTACATCAGTATAAAAAAAGGAGGCTAGGGTTTCTCGAGAGAAAAAAGAGACCGCGGCTCGTCAGGCACGGCCTACTTCTGTCTACGACAGAGGGGCCTACTCGACTGCTCTGGAGCTTCCTTATTTAGTGTGTCTGCCCCTTTTCAAAACCAACGTGTCGTCTTTTGTGTACGTATTTTTTTCGAACATAATATTTCCTTTCGTATTATTTATACGTTTATCAAATAATAACGATAACTTCACCGACTCCCAGCGAGGTGATATATACATATAACGAGGCGAAATGGAGTGGAACTATACGCGCTGAAGACACGGAACAACCGAAATGAGAAACGAGCCGAAGACAAAGACGGACAGGCTGAGAGCTTGCGGGCAACCGTGCGCAAAAGCAGCAGCAGTCGAGCCTTCGTTACTTTCGCCGCTCGTCTGCATCATGGAAATTAATAGAGAGAAGCTCGACTGCAGCTATGCAACATCATCACGAACAATGCGGAATTACTCGATGGATATTCATCGCCCGACACGCATCAGTAGACGCGCTGGAAACATTTTCCTTACTTTTAGTAAACGACTAACAGTATACTAATAAGGATATAATTATACTGGTCATATCGTTTTAAACTTGATATATATATCTGCTTCTACATAAAAACAGATAATCAAAGGACGTTGACGCGGAAAAAGTAAAATTATTCGCTGAATAAGGCGTGACAGCGGCAAACAAGAATACAAGCGGACTCTCGCTGAACTGCCATCATATTTTAGTTCACGTCCTCGTACGTTTCATCGCCGCGTCTCTCTTCTTCTCGTCTTCCGCTGCATTCCTATATCCTTTCAACGCTCTAGATTACCTCTCCTGCAAGGCCGTATCGGTGCATACCCCGCCTCGTACATATATATATTTTAATTAAATCCTTCTCTCTCACGAGTCATTTTTTTTCTAGATTTCGTTGCGGTTAGTCACGCGTAATTATGACTGAGTTTCTCATACAATCAAGCACCGGGACTTTTCGTTTCCACAGGAGTACAATGGTTCTGACGAAGATGACTTTGGTTATAAGCCTTTGCAAAAATAATATAGAGATGAAGCGATATCAATAATTAACATAGCGACTAAGCCAGTGCATCAGCCATAAAACTGTTGTTTCTATAATTAATAATGCGAATCGCAGTGAGATCCGCGGCAAACATTTGAGAGAGGCATTTGACAAGCACAAACACGAACAATCTCATTGAAAGCCAAAATGAGATCGCATTGAGTAAACATGCACACAAGCTCGAGCTAACCACGACAGAGATTGTGAATTAAATCGGAAAATTCAATCAGCGGCCATAAACGCATTCGAAGCGTATAATAAGCGAAATCGGAGTGGCAGCGCGAAAATAACAACGTCGTAATGAAACTTCAATGACGTGGCCGATGTATAATACACACCTGGTGCAATAATAATCTCGAGATATAGTAATATAGTTTCTTTTATAGCCGTCTTACAGAAGAAATACGAGATTTATTGCGGACGGTAAATCGAGAAAAAAGGTAATTTCAAGCGAGTTAGGAAAACGCGCTCAATGATCTCTGCAGGTCGTCTCTTAGCAGTAATTTCGAGATCTCGTGAAATTCATCTTCGAATGGACGGATGAAAGTGTCACGGCGAATGGATGTAGAGAGGAGAGGAGAAGGAAGACTACTGCTGATGCTGTTGGAGCGACGAGAGGAGACAGATTTTATTCAATTTCACTTATTCCGAGCGGTCTTTTTGCTCTGCAGCAGCAATTTATCGGGTAAAGTGTCATTGAAGTGATGACTAAATGTAACGAGGTTAAGCAGCTTTTTCGTCTGTTATCTTCATTTCGACGGAGTATTTATTTCAACCGGACGATTACTCGTCAAAAAAACGATTTTTCGACATAAAAATTTTACTAACAAGAGAAATAAGTTAAATTAAGAAAGGATGAATTAGTAATTAATTAGAGTGGGTCGAGCTTGTAAGATTAAATTATTGTTATCACTATAATGGATAAAATTACTTTCGTATTTAGAACTGGCAAAAGCATTCTTGATAAAATACTAGTGCGGATATTGTCATTTATACGAAAATCCATTTACGAAACACCCAAAATATATTCGAAACACAAATATGTAAAAACAAGAAGGTTCGAAATTTCTGCGAACGATGGTACCATAACGGCTCTATAAAGCAACAATAAACTTGTACATTAGCAGTGTTATCCTTTATTTTCCATCATCAAACACGTGCTAAATTAAAACGTCGAGATACCGTAGAGCCAAGAAACTTTTCCAAAGTCCAAAGATAAATATAAGGTGAGCGCGTATCGCAGAAGGTATGAAGTAGCTCTCCGGCAAAAACCCAAACGAGAGAGCGCACAAGCTATATACTTACCATCGGATAAAAGAAATTCCAGAGCCAAACCGGCTTGAAGCAATGTTCCTTCCAGTGTGTATTACAAGCCGCTCCAGTAGCTATATATAGAGTTTAACAATTTTCAGAGCGAACGCGTGCGACTTGCCAGAAAGTCCTGCCAAGTTTAGCGACAACGGCGCGTATATCGAATATAATAGTACCTATATATATCTGTATAGAGTCCGCGGAATTTGGCCGGGAATTTCACGGGGAGATTTAAGGCGCGTCGGGGGACCATCGCCTCTCTCACCTAAATCAAAAATCGAGGGGAGGCAGTAGCGCAAATGAAAATGCTTTTTTCGGGGGGGGGGAGGTATAGCACACGTGTCCAATGAAAAGCTCACGCGCGCACCGATGATAAATGCGAGGGACTGGATTGCGCGAGTTTTCGACAAGCCGAGGTTACGCAATGCGGCGGAGAAAAATTAAACTAGTTCCGACGATTAATGGGAGGTCTGCCGATTGCGGCTCAAGTTTTCCTGGATATATTGCATTTTTGCTTATATATATCTAGGTGCTTTTGAAAGGACCGATCTAAATTAATGAATTATTCCCCTTATTCTGAAAAAAGCTGCTTCAGGTTTACACACATTTTGAATATTTAAGAATGCAAAAACAGAGCAATTTTTCTTCGGCCATATAGTTACGAAAGCTCGAATATATTCCTCGAGGCGCGTTATCTCTCTTTTTCTATGCCAATTCAGTTCCATTAGCGAGAAATTGCGAGTTGGCTCCTTGCTTTGAACTCGTTAAAGCACCTAAGAAAAAGAATCAGAGGAAAAGGAGCTTGCGGTCCGAGAGAAAACGTGAAATCCTTAAACAAAGGGAATTAGGGATATAAAAACGAAAATAAGAGTTATTTGCGTAAGAAGAGGTAAAAAGGTTGAGCATAAAGAGATAGGTCACGAGGAAAAACAGGATAAATAATGGAGCGAGTAAGAAAGAACAAACGTAACGACGCTTTTGAAAGAAGAATTTCTTTTAGGTTTCGTGAAATTTGAAGTTCTGAAAATTCGAAAGCAACCGAATAAGTATACTATACGTAAACGGAATTCTCTGGAAAAAATCCAAAAGTTTTATGGTATAAGCATATTTTACTCGTGCACAGCTTCAGCTATAGATACTAGCTATTATCAGTCCTCTCCCAGCTCACCGTGATTGGGCCACTTTCTCAAGTTTCCCTTTGAAGGGCAGCGGCTAGTCATGAACGAGCGTTTTTCTCCAACGGATGTATATATCCGCTTATTTCGTCTTCACTGCTGCCGGTCTGAGAGCGAGCAACGGTAATGTAACGTGATTTCGACTTGCTCCAGGCGTTTTTCCTTTATTTTTTCCGCTTTCCGTCCGGCTGAAGGTTTATGGTTCCTGCGTTGCTGCGTATACATATACATGTGTACAGAGTCTTGTAGGACGAAATAGAATTTCGTCGGAAATTGAGCTTTTCCAACGAGGAAACTATTTCACAAAAATGAAGTTTCGCGATTATCGAGTTAAGCTTTGTGGCTTGATATTTTTATGAAAAATTCGAAAGCCATCCACGACGAATCATATACTAGTTGTTACATGTCAGGAGTTTCAAGAATGTTGATTCGCGAATTTTAATTTAAAAAAGCGTTCCTCGTCAAGAAAACGGCCCTTTATACTGCGAGAGTAATCACACTGCGACAACAAGTCTGTTATTTCGGTCTTTGGAGAGTGTATATTTATAACACAGACTTCTCAACTGAATAACTCTGCGCCACGGAAGTCTTTTATTTTTACGTAAATACACACTCGCATATACGCACTTGAGCTCGTACACGCGGGAAATTCAAAATAAAAAGTCGTCCTTTCATCCACCGAAAGCTTTTTAACACAAAACCACGGAATCTTTTAGACGCTCATTCAGTGGGAATTCCATCAGTGAAAGCAAGAAACACGCAATTTCAAGTTGAAAATTTTATTACCACAACCGAATCGAGTAAACTTCTTCTCTTTCCTCGTCTCGTGATTATTCGTTAGACTTGAGCGTAATCGAAAACATTCGTAGCCGGAGGACTACTGAGGGCGTAGACGAGACAGCCGTAGATTCCCAGAACCGCAACGATGGTCGCTAGGGTAAACACTGCCTCGTCGAATCCTGTCGAGCAAAGCAATTTTCCGACGAGTTATATTTTCGACTTTAAATTGAATGGAATTTAAAAGAAACTTTTAATAAGCGCGACAGAAGAGAAGGAGGTAACTTAACCGCAATAAAATGCAACTTAAAAATGAGCAGGGGTAAATGAACGAATTACTTTCTTTCCTCGCGGCAGCGTCGTCGTCGTCGTCGTCGTCGTCGTTCTCTCGTCTCGTTGTTGCCCGTCTATTAGAGATCTCTTCGTCGCACTCTGAGTCCAGGCTGCAGTATTGTCTCTTGTATTGTTCTTCTGGCACGAATGAAAGAAAGGATTGTGTATATATGGCCGGCGTTTTTATTTATAACGGCTTCATCGAGGAAGCTTTCAAGATGTCGTGATATACACGCGCAGTCCCTCTTTCTCTCTCGCGAGCTACTTTCATTTTCCCTGAATTCTTAATTAGCGCGCAGCGAGATGCGAGATTGCCTGTTTTTTTTTTATTTCCGCGATGAATAGAAAGTGTGTCGACGCTGCCTTTGTCTAGTGCTAGAAAAAAATTGCGATTCGCCATTACCGAAAGAAGATACATCAGTTTGCGAAATTGCGAGTGATACGTCAGACTTCGAAACCTTTTTTTTTTCAATATTTCATTCGCTCATTCTCTCTATCTCTCTCTCCCTAGTGGAATATTTTCCTTATCGCGCAAACGTTGAACTTTGCAAAGTAGCTAGATGCATCACTGGTATATCTATTATCATAATCAGTTTTGTCCGGCGTACCATCGATCAACTGCATACCGTGATAACACGGTAAGCCGTTGCGAAACTAAATATTCGACGCCTTCGATCGATTGTTGTTTGACTCAAGACTCAATAAATAATTTAGTTGAATAGCGTATGGATATTCGTCTCCATATCGATTATGAGCATCAACGAACGTCTAATAGAATTCAAATATCTTAATATCATGGTTACAGCTGGAGAGGTTTGCTGCACGTAAATGATATCGATCTGCAAGCAAATCACTTACTCGCCATAGCTCTCCGTGTTTCTCCCTCTTCACGTCGAACTTCTCCGTACAGTTAATCCCCGGTTGAATAGGTCCCATCAGACGCTAATTCCTCTCCCATGACTCGCCGCAAGTGGTATATAATAGAGGTCGAAAAATCTACGGTGACTCCGCGGTCTCTTCGCGAGCGGTGTTTCCGTTGAGCGCTTCTTGTGTCGATGTTGCCTCCGGCACTGCTTCTTCCGGAGTTTCGAGGACTAATTGTTCCGTCGGTTTCGACGACTGCAGTTGATTTGCGACGGTGACTTTCGTACACGCGGCTAGACAGCAGCAATCGCCGACGGTTTCTTGGAGTGGTTCAGGATTTTTTTGGCCTTTTAGGAATCAGTGTGATGAGATGGTGCGTTTTTTATAGACGATTCTAGTTGTAAGGAGTGATATTAAATTTTTGATAAGCCACGGAACGATCATGTCAACACGATTATATATGCCAATATAATGCGTGAGAAACTTTCCTTGCTACACGTTTTGAAAGGCTTTCTCGGAAATGCTCCCTTTTTCGTAAACTAATATTGAAATATATACGAGAAGTTTGTTTTCATTTGAAAATGGATATATAGCTCATTATAACATTGCGTTCGCTTCAGTTATTACGAAAAGTTTTCAACGCACACGTCCGCCACAACATGAACAAACTATTTCGAAATGATAATACAAAATTTGACTCTAAAAAATGAAAAAATGTAAAAATAAATAAATTAACAAATTTTACAGCATATTGCCTTCGTTCCTTTATCCTTACTCTGCATAAAACTACAACAAGATCCGCGAATCGCCGCGTTCCATAATCGAGTGCGTCGTGAAAAATTTATCTTCCGCAACGCCCCGCGCCAATATGGCACGTTCCAATCGAGCGGAAAGCTTTCTTCGAAGCCACCTCAACGCGCGTACACGTATTTCTGGTAAAAAGAGCGCGCAGCAGAGGCAAATTTCCGAAAGCAACATCTGCTCGCTATACATATACTCGAGGTTATCTATACATACAGAACAAGGATAGAACTGAAGCACACCTTTGGCAGCCGCAGCTCGTGCTTGCGCTCGAAGGAAGGCGTCGCGCTTGCAGTTGTCCTCCTTGGTACATCCGATCGGTTGCATTTTTCAAAGCGATAACCTTCGCCGGATAGTTTCCTGTATAATATACAGGAAATGTATGATATGCTCGGATAGAGATGAAATGTTTCGTTCTTTTGAAACGTGTGGAATTCTTCAAGAAAAATACAATCAATGCTAAGACACTTTAGTGCGACTGTATTTATTATTCCATGTGAATAAAACAAAAGGCTAAGTTGTAGTTATAGCATAAGAGACCCAAGCAGCTGGCCCAACAGAAGGCGGAGTTTCGGCATAGATGGTATACTGCTACATATACATTCTGCGCATAGATTTTGATGAGGGTTAAAGAAAAGTAGCTATACCGCCGTAGCCAATAAGTAAATATAGCTATATACAGCTTTAAAGTTCAAGCGGTGGGAGAAAGACCAGTCTGAAACTAATTTGCACGTTTTTCTCCGTGTAGAGTAAGAATTTCGAGGACTAAAAGCCATCAGGATTAAAGCGCTAAAACAAGTTAAATTTCGTAGTCGATTTATTTCGCTTTACCGAACAGCTATAAGTAAAAGCTGTCGGATAATGATCCCGAGTAAAGTTTCTTGCGCAGAAGCTCGGAGAGACGGCTCAACGTCGCAGATGGATAAATTTCGCAAATCTCTTGCGCAGGAAAAAGCGGCTGCAGCAACGGAGCTATGAAAAAGCTCGAGACTGCCACTTGGCCTAAACTGCTCGACGCGGAAAATTCCTTGAGAAAGAGATGGAGAGAAGCTCGCTAAGAAGGTTTCGACCCTGTATATACGAGCGAAGGTGTTTTTTAAATCGTCGAATTTGTCAGATGCACCTCAGACAAGCAGTAGATGGAAAAATTGCACTTTATAAAATGTTTTAGAAGCAAAATTTACAAAGTAAGTAAATAGCGATCATTGACCTGCACCCTGTAACAATCGAAGATCATTGTGATAGGGTATCAGAAAAATGTAATGTAAAAATAGAGAATGAAATGGTGGAGAGACTACAGAGTATGATCAATAAGTACCTTGGAGTCATGATAGATTGTTATACGAAATGGAAAACTAAAATCCTAAATAAACTTGGTTGGTAAGAAAAAGCATAAATTAGACTTACAGCAGAGCTCTCAAAATTATGCGTACACAAAGTAATAACAAGGTATACAAATCATTCCGACTTGTCTCGGGAAAAATCATCCTCGCGATACTACATAAATTGCGACTACACCAAGTCCCTCTCGGATACTCTCTTCCCAGCATCAGACGTTAAAGAATAATCTCGGCACATCCCTTTCACAAACTTTGCTGCAAAAATTCTCTAAAAACCTCTTCACCTTTTATTACCCAATCCTTTCGCATAATACGCGGCGCGCGTAAAACATTAACCTCCAATACATCAACCTTATACGCCTCCATATAACCTGCGCTTTAATCGCGAATTATTTTCTTATCTCTCGCCAAAGTAAAAAGACGAGGAGGAAAAAAGAGAGAGAGAGAGCCGCGTTCTTCCGCTCGCCCGAGCGCGCCTTCTAATCGTTAATCAGGAGGAGTCATTAATGCACGACGTATCTCTCTCTCTCTCTCTCCGTTCTTCCTTTCCCTTATTTTCGCGCACAGTTTTTCCATCAGCGTCGGTACTAGGCCAAAGGGCGCCTACGCGTTGTTTTTTCTTCCCACGCTAAGGGACGATGCGCCGTATCAATTTGTGCCGTGAATCATTGTTTTGAGAAATAAACGATCCGCGGAAAGGAGACCGCGCGTCAGAAAAAGAAAATGTCCAATGCAACGTTGTTTACGACGTTGGGGGATGATCGAAGTGGGTACAGAAGCTCCAGACTTGAGGGTTTTTAAATTGATAATTCATGGAAATTTTAAGTAGACGATAAAATAAATCGGTTCATCGATTGTGTTATTGATTTTATGTATAGATAGCATTTCATGTTAGAATTTTGGATTACAAAAATTTTGTATAGCTAAAGGGTCTAGTCTAAAAGTTTTTTTTTAAATATAAATTCTATTGGAAGAACTAAAACGGTATCGACCTAGAACGAACGAAGAAATTAACATTGATTGAAATAGGATTAAAAGCAAAAGCTCTGGCAAAAGGAAGAGAGAAAGAGATAAAAACTCATGCAGTTGAATGGACACGTCAAGTGGAATGAATTGCACGCACGTTCTCTTTCACCGATACGATAATGAATGAAAGGATGGAAATCCGTCCGAGAGTGGAGAAAAAAAAATTAATCGAGTGTTTATTTTCCGCGCGCACACGGCTTGTCCGGATGTGAATGATACGATCGTTCTCACTGCAGCCTTAATTTATTCATACAATTTGCGATTTAATTAAACTCATTTGTAAAAATGAGAAGAACGAGAGAGGGAGAGAGACTTGTTTGATTGCACCAGCCGCGAGCATTCGAGGTTATACGAAGGAATAAAATGTCATACCGAAGCAAAAAATTTCCACCGAATGACAAATTCACTTACGGATGTCCAGCGTTTTTTTTTTCTTCGAACGAGTAAACAACGGGTTCGTCGAAAATACGAGAATTTTTTAATTTCCAAATACTTGATACGCAAACGGAATTTCGCTGATGAATGGTTCGGCAGAATTGAATTTGGACCCGGAAAAACGACGGCGAAACTGATATGAACGTGTATGCGCATACACGTGTGAGAGAGTCGATGCTCGCTTTTTCCGAACGCTCGCGAAGTTGCCAGCTTTTTAAATAAAGCAATATTCCCGTGCGTAGCGCCGTTTAATTTTTCATTCGTGTATAAATGCGACGAAACACGCCGATACTACCGAGAGCCAGAGGTGAACCAAATATTATTCCCGAAACTCATCGGGTGCAGCTTATTATCGATACTGTATACTGAAATGTCGATACGCTGAAGGTACTTGGAGCTCGTTGGAACTGCATGTAAAATTTGAAGATAATATCAATTGTGAAACTCTGTGTGTACCCTGATAATAAAAAAATCGAATTCTCTCATGATGAGAATCAAATACAGGAAAAAGTTTGGGGACGCGAACGAATTTTGCAAAATAAGCGAATATATTGAAGTACTGTATAAAAAATCATCAATTTTTTGTATTTATCGAATTCTGTTTTACTGAAAGCATCTCTGCGCCATCTATCTTCGCTGGCCTTTGATTCTAAAAGGTCCAATACCACTGTTCTACTGTTCATTTCTATACGTTATACACTAAAGGATTACATACAGCAGTAAGACGGCGTCACGTCTCAGAATAACAGTAGTATAGCAGCAGTAACATCAGTCCAGCAAAGTGGGCAAACTCCACTCGAAGGACCAAATACGCGAAGCGCAGTATCAACTCCGCTGTATACGAATACACACACACACATATACATAACAGGAGAAACAGCCCCGCAGCGCCGTATTCGATCGAGAAACGGCACTAGCAGCTGGCAGCAGCCGCAATGTACCTACCTACTAACGTCGGTTTCCGGCTTTGGTTTGACATTCTGCGGGAATGCGCTTTCTCCGCAATTACGGCTGTATTAATTGAATCGTCCTCACCTACTGGCTTGCGCGTTTGATAAGCAATAATTAAGATGACCACTATATCTGCGATATATGCGCACCTTATAGTGTGACTCTTTTCTTATAATTCATATATATAGATAGATAGGTATACACGAGCTTTCGCGAAGAAACTCTCACTTATTCAGCGGCTGCATCTGCATCAGATTTGCAGAGGGCCGCGTATGTATATAAATCTCGAGTGAATTCCATTTCCCGCTATGCTCGCTCTGCATAGATATATAAAGCGCGCGCGGAGAGAGGTCGCTGGAATATAAGGAACCGCCGAGGAAAGAGAAACAAATGCGACTAGAAATAGAATCCAAAGAGCAGAATATTACACGCTCCATAAAGTACCGAGTGGCTTTGGATGCGACGTTATAATTTAAAGCAGAATTCATATAGAAATGATGAAGAGATCGAACGAATAAGCTAACGCAGGCACCGACTTTTTTTTTTTGTGCTGATGGCTCGTATATGCATGAGGGGAAAAAGAAAGATTAAATATTACATCGACTGTCTTATGAATAAGCTTTGTTACTGCTAGCCACCAATTCGTCATGCATAGTTGAAGAAGACAATTTTATAACGATGGCTCAAATTTGAGCGTGGCTGGTTATATCATTCCAACGCCTTACCCGCAGTGACTCCAAAGTATTCTTGAAGTTAGTTTTGTCAGCAAGAGAGAGAGAGAGAGAGAGAGACAAAGAGATAGAGAGTCGGTACTGCGGCTAGCATACATTATTCAGGGCCTCAGTTCGAAGCCCCCGTTCGTCCGAGCAAAGCAGCAGCCACGTCGATCGCGTAATCTAACCGCTGCGCCTATAGACATCACAAAGCTTGCATCCGGCTGCTCATGAAAAATTCTCTCCTCCTCTCGGCTTATATACATATAGCGCACGTTTTTCCCGAATTTTTCTTTTTGTTCTTCTTAATGCGGCTTTTTCGCTGGTGCTGCGTCACGTAAGCTTTTTATTTGAGAGGGGGGGGGGACAACGTGTACAGTGGTATGCGGGTCGCGCAGCATGAGTCTATTGGATTAGAAGGGATGATTTGTTATTTATGAGCCTGTGGGAAGCGCGTAAGCGGATTGAGCCTTGCCGGAATTAGTTAGTCGAGCAAATCTCCGAGGAAAAATTTCACCGCGCGTGCTGTGTGTTATATATTAAACGGATGTGCTATATGAGGATTCTGAATGTTCTACTTTTGAGCGAAGTGAGGAGTTTAGAATATTCGAAAATGTTTTGTATAATGGTTAGTGAATCAACATTTAATGGATAGATATAATATTTCTGGATACTCAAAGAGAATAAGTACGCGTTCATCGGTTGTCTGACTATATACGGCCATTTCTACTGCGTGATGCGTATTTCGATTCTCTAAAAAATCAAGTACATTCTCAATAATATACAATCACGAAATGCAAATGCATCCCGGCAAATTTCTACATATGAACCATCGAACGCGAGCAAAATATAATCTCGCATAATGGGCGAGCTGCATATCCCACGCAGGTTTATTAATATATACGCCGGTTTCGCAGCTAGTATTCCATTCCTAAACAACTCAACCGGCTGAAACAACGGAGAGCTTGCGGTTCGCTGCTGCCTTGTTCCCCTAATTTCGTGGAATCAACCCGAGCGCGCATCGTCGAGAGTACTTAACTCTCTCTCTCTCTCTCTCTCGCCTCTCCCCTCTCTCTATGTTGGAAGTACTTGTCTTTCGGAGAAGGTATAGTGCGTTTGTTCAATCTACGGTCACGACTCTGTGGTGTAGTGACTGCGACTTGCTCTATGCAGATGTAGTAAATGTTGAATGTTTACAAAATTGTGGATTTGTCCGTATAGGTATGTCACAAACGGAAGAAAGCTATTGGAGCAAACAGAGAATTTAATTAGATTTATAGCGCCGGTACGAGCTTTTTCTTCTATTATCGTTACCCGTAACCACACAGAACGAAAGTAACCGCGAGAGTCACGAGATGACGGATGTGTAGTACACTGTATGTAAACAAACGTCGCGTTTGCAATTTGATTGCGCCAAGACGAAAATTAGATTAGCACGCATTACGCAAAAATGCATGGAATAAAATATGCTTCATCTCGTCAAAATGAACATGACTCTCGTATATACGCGCTGGGCGAATTTAATTAAGTCGACGGGAATAATTCTATCGAGCTTTTTTCCCCTCTCATCCTGGATGTATCTCGTTAAAAAGATTGTCGTCATACGCGAATGCGTTTGCACTCAGCTGAATAAGAGAGTCGCGTTACATCGAATATAAGGGATTCAAGAGAGCCGAGAGTAATATTATGCGAGTGTATACGTTGAAAGATTAATAGGCAGAGTCCATATGAACCAAATTAAATAAAGCTCTCGCTTTTCAATTATGAAAACATACGAAAGGTATTAAAAACAAAGCTTTTTCGTCCACTCAACGGTGACGGTAGTTAAAAAAAACAGTTTCTATTTCTCCCTCTCTCAAATTCTGATTTCACCTCGTCAATTGACCCCAGCTCGTTATACGCAACTAGTCGGAGCTTCCAATTATCCTAAGTAATCTAGTGAAGCTCGAGAGGAAACTGCTGTCCTCGGCCAACTAATAACGCTCCCTCTCTCTCTCTCTCTATCTCGGTCTACAATTCAGACCACCGCGTCCGCGCGACGGCGGCGCATCGCGTAAGTTCATCCTAAAATCTTGCAGACAAGTACGACGGCGCTCTAAAGGGACTATACGGCGAAGCTCTTACCGGCGCGCACTTTGAAGGCGACATAACTTAATAAAGCGCCCGCGGAAATCCCAGTGCGCGCACCCTACTGCTCGCACTTTGTTGTTGGATAAATATTTCAGTTAAGCGCGCGGAGAGCAAAGATTTCCGCCGGTAGTATAAACTATGGCGTGGTCTCGCTTTGTTCGCTATATCTACTGGTTTTGTGCGACCGGTTGTTCATTTATTCAAAGCGAATGAATAATTTACTTGAATATTGCATCGGTGAGAGAGAGAGAGTATCGGGAGTGCTGCTGTACACACGTTATAAAGCGATGGAATATTCGATGGGATTGGATTTTTTTCTGCATATTTTGGATGGAATATTTATAGTTGGCAAAAAAAATAACGCTTCTCATCGTGGTATACTGTGTCTAGAGTATCGACTATGTAAAAGTGTTAAAATTGTAAAATGTTTTCGAAACTAAGTGTAAGTCAAGCCACCGATAGCGATAACGAACATTCGGCGCTCTGAAGCACATCGTAATATGCCTGTGCGTTATAGCAGCGAGGTGATAAAAGCCAAATGCTATTGAAGCTTCACAACGTACTATGGAGAAGAGACAGCTATGATCAACAGACGGCTCTGCTATATGTATTAGGACAGCTTTCTTATTATCGATTGAATTGCATGATACAGTACCACATATTATATCACATATTATTACACGTTATTAAGTAACGGATTAAAATGTGTTCATCAGGTGAGTACAATGCTATACATATACGACAGCATGAACTATATTATATTATTGAAGCATGAATCCGACTACATGGTATTATTAGGTAACTGATTTTATGAAGTTGAGTAGCTTAAAGCGTAAGCAGCTTACTTTTTAAATATGAGAAAACAAATTGAAAACAAACGTATATAGCATCATTAAATTATTGACAACCATAACTCCAGTAATATAAAAAGAATTTCCAGCGACAAATCAGAGAAGATAAAACTCTGCTACTTTTATCAAACGCGCAGAACAAACTTGCCTCATGCAAATCCACATAGGAGAAAGAAACGTCCAAAGCCTTTTCCCTCTTCTCTCGCGCGGAGAAAGCACAAGAGTACAGAGTGTTTTTTATTTACGCGTGAATTTTCTCTCCTCTCTTGAGAATATAATCGCCAGTTCATACTCCATACGATTAGGAAAGCGAATTATTTGTCATTCTCACATCATCGACTAGCTGCTTGTGCCGATACTTTGTGACTTTGTTAAACTATTCTCTCTTTTTGTGATTATCCATAGTGAAATGGGCAGAAAGTCTGGGAGAATGCGAACTATGGCGTTAGGAGAAGTTCTGCGGTGCCGAGGTTTGCCGAAGCTCGACGATTAATCAAATACCTCGCTGACGACGTTTTCAAAATGTCGCAACTTCCATTCGAGACGCGGTAACGAACCGTAACTGGAATCGTTGAAGCCACACGAGCTAGTTAGCTGCACTTTTGAAAAACCAACGTTGCTTATTTTAACATTTGAAGAAAGAAAAAGCTCATACTGGCCTCCAACAAAGCTTTCGTAATAACCATAACACAACGCAGTCTAATTCAGCAAGCCCCAGAATAATCGTACAAAGCACGCGCTTATTCATCGAAAAACGATGAGTTCCACACCCTCTGAATTCTCGCTCTTCGAGCGATAACTGCACGCGCTCATTGTATACGAGCAGCCGTAATTATAGCCTCCCGTAGTAGTGCAGCTCACGGCTTCCAGCAATGAAAACGACGAAGGAGTATTATAGCAACGGCAGCAGCAGCCGGTGTGGAAGGCTCTGAAATTAATCTCGCTTTGCGTCAGCCAGCGTATACTCAAGGCGTCGCACTTGATAAGTAATTACTGATTAATGGCGCAAGCTCTCCCCCTCCCTCTCCTTGTTGCGGCGGCGTAGCTTACCATATGGCTTATCGTCCATATAAGCTAGTTACATCGCGTCAGCGCTTGCAAGCATATCTGAATATACATGTAGGCAGGTGTTGCTAATGCGAGAAACGTGTCGCCGTCTTCTGCGCTGCCTTACTAAACGCGGACGTAACTACTTGTAAGACGAACGCGAGCAGCCTCGGCTTTTTGAGTTGATTCTTATTAGTATAATTATATGCAACTTAGGCTGAGTTATCAGATGGTTTTTGAAACGGTCTAGAGTTACCGCGGGGTTTTTGAAGCGGCCGCCGAGTTATATGGGGTTATTCATCTTTGCAGGCGTCGATATCGACACCAGCATCCCAGTCACTCGATCTCTACATGTAAGTATATTCCAGGCATCGAACCGATGGTGCAGATCCGCATCTGTCTGGGTTTGCGCAGGGACGGCTGCAGTAAACGTTAGTTTCACGTGCCTGGGCTCCAGCGCTTCATGGATATAACGCTAATGACGGATAATCCAGTCGGCTTAACTGCGCACGTCCTGTGTCGCCCAGAGAGCTGTATATAAGACCGCGTGTAGCTCGAACCGTGAACTTCGACAAAGTGAATTATTTCTGAGAATAATTTTATAAACAATTATTAAAGTAAGCTCTATTACAACTACACTATACAAATAGGAAATCTTACTTTTAGATTACCTTATCTGAAATTCGTTGCATTTAGAGGTACAATTGTTTTTAATACTTCCCGCAAGTAAATTGCATTGTATTAATTTTGAAATAAAAAATAACCTGTTTAAGCATATTTTTACGAGTATACATAAACAAATTGTTGTAAATGCAACGAATTTCAGATAAGGTGATCTGAAAGTAAGATTTTCTTTTTGTACTGTACACCTATGTTGAAAATCATTTTTCTATTAACCTACTAGCACAATTTTCGCAACTTCAGCAGAACCCGCGTTTTTTGCCAGCCTCTATCGCAAGCTGTGAGAAGATCGTAGCTCGCTGCTGGCTGTGCTAGTTTTACGCTGCGACCGCTCGATTTTTCTGGCTCGAAAAAAAAAATTCCCCTTTTAAATCATCCGGATTGTAATCTCGGCTATTCCGCGTTTAAAAACCCAGCTGAATGAGCAGGAACCTTTTTCAGTGTATTTGTAGCTATTCTACAGTCCCACTGTTACTCGACTAATTTCGCAGCTTAAATCCAGTATACTTTCATATAAACAAACATTTCGCAAAAGTACGCAGTTATCTCGGACGTAATTTTCCAGGCTTGAAAGACAATTTTACACATATTCACGTGAAGCGCCATCACAGGCGAGTCAGCTTAAAATCGTAAGCTTACCTTTGACTCCCTTCCAGAAAGTCTGAATGAAAAAATTACAAACAAAATAAGTGTTTTGGCGTGACTCGTAAACAGCACAGCTGCGCTTAGTCAAACACTCTGTATATATATATGCGAGGTTCCGTGTGTGCGTTTGTATGTGAAATTCCACGAGCTTTCACTGCCGCGCGTTTGCGCCTCATTAACACGCGGCGCGGGAATTAACGACGAGGACGCTTTTTAGTGAAGTGTACCTTATATATGCGTGTACGCGGGTTTGCGGCCTCGTGATCGATGAATTTACTAAGCTACTTAGGCGCGTGATTTTTTTTTTGTTCTTACAATAAGACAGGTTATTAACGAGAGGAGACAAAAGAAAGCGAGCGTTACAATGAAGTCGGAAAAGTCGTGATCGCTTATTAATATATTAACAAAGCAATAAGTATAAAAAAGAAGAAGAAGAAACAGCTGTAGCTGGGTAATTACCAAGAATGAAACCCATTTTCGTAATCCCTCTTGCCATTGTTCCTGCGCGAAACGAGAGAAAGCAATGGGCTTCTATTCTCCGAACTCCAGTTTCTATACCTTATATAATACACGGGCGCGAGAAAGAGAGAGAAAAAAGTAATCTAATGTCTTTAATGGCAACGAACGCGTCACTTTTATGTATCCGGCCTCTCGTGTATTATATGGATTTCGTACGCGCACGAATGCCCGGCTCTTTGGCGCGTCATCATCGTGTCGAATATTGAAAAGCTCTTTTTTCTCTCTCAATTCTCTCGTTTTTTTCTCTCTATAATACACAATCCGGCCTGTGTGATAGTAATTAAAGTACATCATACGCGTGCCAAGGCGGCTTTTGTCGATTAGCCGCGTACAAAGAATCTTCATAAATTCAACAATGCTTCAATTACCTCTCGTCCTTTTGTGGCCGGCGCTCGAGTGGATTACGCTCCTTGCGCTTTAATTAATATTAAAATTGAATTTACCCTGCGTGTCCGCGAGGTGTACGGGAAATCTCTGCTAACAATAAGTCTTGTTATATGAGCAATTCTACGGGGAAAGTCGGATACTTCTTTGCTCAAAAATGGAAACTTATGTTTTATAGCAAACGCTTACCGGACCAGGTTATTTTGTATCGTTGTGGCAACTCGAATATAAAAAGTATGAATAGTAAATTCAAACCATTTACTCGAATAAACGGAGGCTTTATATACTGAACGGTGAGTAATTTAATTTTTTTGGGCAGAGAAGTGTTCGACTTCCCGTAAAATTTGCTAGAAAGTTTTGAGAAGCATGGTTGATTAAAAAGGTGGATGTTTACTTTCTCCAATAATCTTTCGATTTGCGGTTGTTGGGTATGTCATTGGAAAAGTCGATAAATTTTAGGAATCGAAAGCCGATACACCGGCGGAATAGCTCGAGTTTCTAACTGCTCGGAATTCGATTCTAACTAAAGTCGATGCCTCTACTGCAGTATATAATAATTAAATCATCGATTTTTCGATGAATGCTATATATATAGCCCATTCGTGATTCATCAATCGATATACTCTTCGAATTCGCCAGATATTTTTCAGTATTCGTAAACTGTGAATTAAATTGAGTGAATTTAAAAACGAAAAATTGATTAAGTTCCACGAAATTTTTGTTTGCGCTCTCAGGATAGACCGGTGCTAATGGAAGTGCGGCGTCGTTGGATTTTTAAAAACGCTGAAATTCAATTACTCTTTGCATTCCAATTCGAAAGTTCGTTATGTAGTCGTTGCACTCTTGACTTTTCAACATTCCACACAATTCAAACTCTCCGCCACTCGCGGTTTGGAAACGTATTATCCTCGAACTTTTGCGCGAATTTCAACAAGCGATTCTCAAGTGTCTAAAATGTTATTTACCTTCAAGTGTAATGATTTGCGAGCCTCCGAAAAGTAATTAACTCTCTAAAGAGTCGATGCGTTCGTACACAAAAGTCAACTCTCGCCGGATAAAAAAAAAAATAATAATAAGAAGGAGCCGGATCATTAAAACAAACAAAACTCAGTGCGACACTCCATTGAGAGAAAACGAACGAGGAGAGAGCGCGAGAGTTGAAAAACAAAAACAGCGACCAAAGTTTCCGCGTGCAAAAAATGACGGGATATATATGGCCGAGAGTGGAAAAAAGCTACTGGTGCTATAACTGTATAGAGAAGGAGAGAGAGAGAGAGAGAGAGAGAGAGAGAGAGAGGCAGCAGCTTTCAGTCCTATCTTCACGCCTCGGCGGGCGCCAAGCGCTCGCAAACAATGCTCCGGGAGAGCGAGCAGCGAACGCGCGGACTCTCGCCTCCTTTTCGCTTCCCCGTGAATGCCTGTTTGAATTTCGGTCGGGCGCTGTTGGCGCGCGAAAGGGAGCGACGATAATTACGCAAGACACCTACTTTTTGCTTTCTCTCTCTCTCTCTCTCTCTCCCGCTCATTTAACGGTATATACTTTTGGCATGGGGAGACGTGAGATAGTGTATATATATAGCTCTGCGGTGCCGTTTTTTCTGACGGCGAAGGGAAGAAAAGTAACGCCTGGCTGAGCGAAGTAATGGCGCTCCGTGAACGGAAGTAAAGGCTGGGGATAAAGATAGGCATGATTGAAAGGGAGCAGTGTCTTAGTGGGACGAAGGAATTTTCTTTTATTTTTTTGGGTGTTCTTTCACTCTTGGCATTCCAGTTTTTGCTATTGCATATTAAAAATATTATAAAGTAAAAAGCCTGCATACAAACAAAAGCAAACGCGCGAGCGCCTGTGTTATGCGAAGAAAAAGACAATGTCGAAAAATCCACGCACCAGAGCGCGAGCCAGTGCAAATTAAACGAGCAGCTGCAGCAGCGGCTTCGCGGGATAAAGTGGCCGTTCGCTAGGTCTGGGTTAATTGAAAACGAAATTATTTATCGTTGCGGCACTGCGCAAGAAACAGCCGGTGAGCGACAAAGGCTCCGCGGCGTCGCGGCTTCAATTAACGTTCGCTGCGTCCGCTCTAGCCCTCGGCAGAATTACTTTCTGCATTTTTGAATATGCCGAGAGGAAAAAAATGTGGAAAAAGAAGAAAGCGAGAGAGAGAGATGTCGGAAATGTAATGTGAGAGAGAGGTAAATGACATTGCAAGCTGCCGGAGTAGGAAATTAAAAGGAAATTAGATCGCAGTGAGATACGTTTGAGTTGAGTATCTGTAATACAGCCTTATGATAAATCAAATATCAAAGGATCTATATGTATACCTTATTAATAACAAATTCTCTTATATTCGTAATTGTTAATCTGACGTAGTATAAAAGCAATTTGAAAATTAGAGTATCGGCTCATTAAGCACCATTTCAATCATTAGAAATTCTGCAGTACTTATATGTAATAAAATTATACCCTTATTATAAATCAAATATCAAACGATCCCTACACCTTGCTAACAATTACAAACTAATATATTCATAATTGATAATTAATATCCGACGTAGGTATAGCAGCAATTTCAAAACTAGGGTACATCGTTATTTATAATTAATCACCATTTTAATCATCCGAAATTTCGATCAAGCAATTAAAATGAAAAAAAAAAGTAATAATAAAGAAACGAGCACCAGCAAGCCCCATCAATCTCATTAAATTGCAAAAGAAGGGGGAAATCGATCAGCCGGTCCATTGGCACCTCGCACCAGTTGGCCTGTATATAACTCATACCCATACGCATGCAGAGACGGTAATCGGCGAAATCGAGCGGCTTGCAGCCCTGCAGACGCGGGTTACGCTATAATCGGCTCTTCACACGTATACGCAGGCCGCGTCCGAAAATACAGCCGCGCCAGCCTCCTCTTGTAATTAACGGCTCGCCAGGCGTAAACGAGTTTGTTCGAGCTAATTAACTCGAGCCGCCGCTCATTCGTTCGGCTCCGACGACCCTCTGCGTATGCATTCATATATAGATGTGTATATACATATGGTGTATCGTCGGCGCATCGTAACTGCATTATTATTATTATTATTATTATAGCTCTGAGCTGGGACGTTATTAAAATCGGAAATTTTCAGCGCCGGAATGAAATCTACTTATGCTGCGACGCTGCTGCAAATGTTTGCACGTGGAAAAACGCTTGTTAATACACCTGTGTGCGCTGGCGAAAGCTGGAAGTTCATTTTTGTCGGTTGGACGACTGTTTAATCTGCTGCAGGCCTGAAACAATAAATAGTATTCGCGCGCGCTTCGCAAGTGTTTATTGCGTTCGAATGGGGAATTCAATCGGTACATATTTTTTTTTTCAATTATCCGCAAGATTTTCGTTTAATACTTTTAAATTCAATAGCTCTTATATAGTATACTGATGGAAAAAACCACACTCTCGCTCGTGAAAAGGCAGCCTCGACACGAGGCGAGTCACTCATCCGCGTAAGAGATCTCATCCTCCTCGTCGTCGTGGCTGTGAGTGCCGATGACGATCGTCGTCTCTCACACTTGTGTAGAGGTATATATATATGGGCACATCGCACGTAATCGTGCCCGAGTATAGTCGTATATGGCGCTGTATCGCACACGCGCGGCATGTATCGTAAAAGTCACTCACCCTGAAACTCCTTCCGGGCAGCGCTGACGGAAGTGACGATATTGGCCACGTGACCGAGTACCGTCGCGAAGAGCAGCAGGCCAAAGAGCAGCTGTCCTATCACGAACAGATACTCGCCCTTACTTCTCGGCCTAGAAAATTGCGAAATTTCCTACTTCAGAGCGTCTTCCATTATCGCACATATACAAGGTAGTTTTATGTTTATCGCGCATTCGTGAGTCAAAGTTACATTTTTTTTTCTTTCAACGTAATGGCTTTTATCCTTGGAGGCAAAGAAAGCTCAACTTATTAGAGAAACGCGAGCCGAGAAAATTCAACGCTATCGACGGGCTTTACGCGTTGCTTATAACGATCCTCTTTGCACTCGGCAAGTACTTATCTATATGAGGAAATCTTTTTGAAACCGCCAGTTAGAGAGGTCAGAAAATAGAAAAAATTGTTAAAAATAGCTGTTTAGGCGAAGCGTTGCCTATAATTAAAAATAGCGAAAAACAAAAAAAAAGGACAAATGAGTTGAGTGTGCTCCGATTTTGAAAATTTGCTATTTTCTGATCACTATGACACTGGCGATTTTAAAAAGATTTCCTCATATATCGTCAAACTCGTCGCTCGTGCTGAGGCTATTTATTTTGCTGCGAGCTTTCTTTCGACTGAAGGGGGATTGTCTTACACGAGATAGGCAGATATCCTTTGGAAATAAAAGAACTCGTACCTTGCAAAGCCAGCCCCTTCGTCTACCCGAGATAACCTTTGCAAAAAAAAGTCTTGGAAAATTTAAAAATTAGACGTTGCTTTGTTTAAAAATTCGAGCTCGCTTCTTTAAGAGCGCGTAATCGGATAATAAGTAAGCGCGTATTATATAATATGCGTACCTCGGCAGATCCCCAATAGTCGTGAGGGCCAAGGTGCACCAGTAGTAACTCTGCAGGTACTGCTTGACGACATCCGCGGTCTCGGAGTCGCTGAATACCCAGTTCTTGCTCCCGAAACCGTTGTTCTTATAAATAATGTGATAGAGGCACCCGTTCCAGTGAAAGATCACCAGTAAGTAATGGATCAAGGACGTGGAGCGAAATAAATTCGGATAGTTCGTGTGTCGCTCGGTCCTGTCCATGAACGCCCAAAATCTGAAATCACACATACACACACACGATCATCGCATACCTATATACAAAGTTGGCCTCTATTAGCTGACTTACCGGTAAATTTTAACGAGTCTAAAACTTCGCAGTATACTGTTAAATCCTATAGATAAGTATAAACAGTCGAGGGGCAGCAGGCACAGGCAGTCTATGTAAAAGGTGGTGCTGTTCATGTAGTGGGTGCGCAGCTTCGTCGCGTCGGTCTGCAGCACACCGTCCTCGAGGTAACCCGTACGGAAGTGGAAAACTATGTCCACTAGATAGAGGAAATCCGACAGGTAGTCCAAGCAAAACCACACCACCAGCGTCTCTCCTGTGAAGCAAAGCAACGTTTTGCCTTTAAATATACTCATCCTAGACTCGTTTTATATATAATACAATAAAGGGTGTTAACTCTCGGGCTTTGCATTACACAACAATATTAATCAATCGGAGCTGCACGCAATGATCGAATAAATTTTCAGCCAGAATAACGAGAGCAACTCGTACGGCCTATACGAGCTCTTTCTCTCTTTTTCCGACAATCAACGGAATCCCGAGGAGAGAAAAGGGAGACGCAGACAGAATCGATCGTTAAGCTCCTCGTAATTCGACGATTCAAGCCGGCGCGTGCAGCAAATGCAGTCGAGCGTGACGCTGCTAATACTGGCTTTCGCGATTGTATTTCCGGAGCAGCAGTGCTGTTCTATATATATATATATATATACTTGTACTATAGAATCCTTATTATATACAGAGGAGAAAAAAGTGAGAGCCGGACTGACCGTTGATCTCCTGGAAGGCGAACCTGTAGATGATGACCCAGAAGTTATAGAGGAAAGCCAACGAGACGACCATCGACCAGTAGTAGCAAAGTCGACCCGCCGGATCGAAGACGAACGACCAGTTGGGCGCACCTGTCCGAAAGCCTCGCGAGCCCGATTGTCCAGGGTAGCCTCGGCTGCCGCGTTGCTGTTGCTGCTGCTGGGCCGTGTAGCGCCTGGAAAAGGTCGATAAATTTTTCTAAATCATTGGCATCGTGGTTTGGTTTCTTTTTTTTTCTCTCTTAATAACATTGTCTGAATTTGTGTGTACGTAATGAATTGTTGAATTTTTGATGAGACACGATTTTTTGATTTTTGAACGAAGCAATTATACGCTATTAACTCTAATCACAACATCGAATTAAGTCACTGTAGATAACAGATTATTATTTACTTACAAAAGCTTGATAGAGGAAAGTCGACGATATTGGACCCCTCTAAAGGAAAAAAAAAGAGGTAACCTGTACGACGGTATAATATATTTCTCGTTGCCAATGAATATTAAACGTACAAAAAGCTTCAATAAATATGCAAACGCAATCTTCATTATATAATCTATATAGATATAGCGAAACTAAAAAAAAAACCACGAGTCGCTGCTACGCAAGTCTTAGCCGTATTGCTGGGAATTCGAATAAACCGAATGCAATATCTCAGGTTCAAAATCGGTCTACATAATTATACTCCTCAAAATAACTTTCCTCTATTCTGACTTGTATATAAGTACAACGATATCATCCAACCGACTTAGAGGCTATATTATTCATACTCTCGATCGATCTTTCCTTCACATGTATATATAGAGATGAGAAAACGAACGCGAATACAGAAAAGAAAACAATAAAACCTTAGCGAGCGTCTCACACAAGCGTTAATACATACAACAGAGAAAGAAAATGTCATGATCAGGATATAGCGAACAGGAGTAAAAGCTTACGTTTCCGTGCCGTTGCAGCCGGTGTTACCACCAAGATGGTTAATCGAGGCTGGCGTGTGAAGATGCGACGGTGTCGTCTCGCGTCCCGGCGTCGACGTCGAAGACAGCGTAACGGCGTTCGGAAGCTTGAACCTGCCTCTCAGATGATCTTTGCGCCGGGACTTGCGACTCAGGTCGAGCTCGCTCGCACCTCGATTCACGTACGCACCTTGCAACGAATCCCGCGATGAGCTGAAGTACCGCTGGAACACACAGACACGGCTCAAGTTTTACACTCTCTCGTTACGATAATATAGTTATAGGGACTTCGCTTGTTCAATGTAAGCTTCGTTTAACTTTGAAAAGTTATGTGAAAGCTCGTTATCTCGACAAATTTACTTACGACTCGAAATTCAATATTTATTCTCTTTAATTGGATTTATATTTTATTACAATCATCCTTTGTATTGTACAGCAAACCGAGCTTTAATCAGCATAAATCAATTGTTGGATATACAATATACACCGTGTGTTATTTGTTTGATCAAAAAACGAAATATATACCACTGTGTAAAAATATGACCCGGAATTTTCAATTTAAATTTGGCGGGGTTCTTTTTTATTTTCAAGTTGGCAGACGTGTCATTGTCGTCTGCGTCAAATTTCACAGCAATATCTTCATTAGTTGAGCAGTGACGCTCGTTTTCGTAAATAGCTAAAAGTGATCTATTTTTTCGATTTTTACCATGTCCGAAAATATTCAACAAAGAAGTTGGATTAAATTTAGCGTTCGAAATGAAATTTTATGATCTTAGCTGCTGTTGCTGCGCGTGATAGTAGTGATGGGTGGGCGTGTGTCGGCCCATGAACTTGCTGCTCATGAGATCGAGAAGACTCTGCCTCGAAGGCAGCACGCTACGCGCCGAGACATTCTCCACGCTCTTGGTGTCGTCGTCGCCCTGACAGCCGGGACCTCCACTTCCTCGACCGTTGCCCGTGCGATGACGCTCGCGCAGCTCGTTTCCCGACACGACGCCGCCTCCCGACGTCACGATGCCTGAAACAGTCGTTAAACATACGCTTTGTTATTTCTTATGAAATTAAAAAAGATTATCAGTCTGTAATCATATAGTATATATTATGACGGCAGTGTTTTGATCAGTGCCCCAACCTCGAACCGAAAAAGCGATACTGATGGTAATTGCCGAAACCGTAGTATCTTGTTAGCCGTTCGTTAAATGAGTATTGACCACCGGACCGGAGAGTCAAGGCTGACCGCTGCACCGGGATTAACTCTCAATGACAAAGCACACGTTTATCGATCCCTGAGAGAATTCGATTGGGTGAATTTTGGCGGGGATTGAAGAAACAAAAATTAAGGCATTTTTAAATACATTTAATCAAGTTGGAAAGTGTTACATTTGTCTACTATTATTAATCTGATAACAGATTATATTAAGGAGCGATTACTTATTAATACATTGTATATAGTTTCTATTCAATACCATATCGAAGTTTCAAATCGAATCTAATCCCTATACCTCTCTGTTATTAAATAGCTTCTCCTTGGGATACTATCGAGTGTCGTGTTGCTGTTGAGGATTAAAAGTTTTCGGAACGATGTTCTCCACGTTTTGCTATCTCGGAATATGCAAAGTTTATCTTTGCACACACACACACACACACACACACACACACACACACACACACACACATACCAAGCAGAAAGAACATGCGGGTCCTTAAAGTTTTCTGAACATGAAAATATTTAATAAGATGATTGTACAATTTGAAACATAAAGCTGCGACAAATAAGCGCAATCGAAAGTGCTTGTCGCAAAGTCCAACCGAAATAACGCGTATATCTACTCCTCCGGTCGTTTTATCTCGCCGGCGGTTGGAGTTGCAGCCGCAGCTTGTTAAAAAGCAGAGTGGAAATAGCATATTCCTACTACACAGCGCATCTCTGATAAACTCCGGCACACAGTAGTATATGCACTTCGATGCCACCATCGCGGATAAATCCTCGACTTAACCGACTCTCTCTCTCTCTCATTTTTTCTCTCACACATAGAGATGCATAAAACAAGCGGCGGCAAAAAAGGCATCGGAGCAAAAAAGCGCTCCTTCATCTCCGCGAGCTTTTTGCCGCGGAAAACTTTCTCTCCTGCCACACACCCCGCGAGCGAACGCGCCAATGCGAAAAAGCTCTTTCTCTGCGTGTAGAGCGGCAGCAGGCCACAGTAGCTTTTTTTTTATGCCGTCGGTCGACCTCTTCAAAATACGTACCTATTATACACTCTCTGTATAGCTCTGCCTAATTACACTGGCCTGATAATGAGATAGAAGATTTTCTTCTGTGCTTTTAGCGTTATCCCCTCTCTCCTCTTTGCGCTGACCCAGTTTTTACCACCCGGCCGTGCGGAAATTGTCGCCCGTGAAAACGGGCAGTGGCAGGAAGATATTGCATGCGCTGACCTTTTTCCGGCAAGCTCGATGACCCCATTTTCTTGTGTGTGCCGCTTCTCTCGATTCAGCATTTCTCTTTCTTTAGCTAACTCGTGTTGCTATACGAGGGTTCAGTGATCGCACGTATGGGAATACATTGCGCCTGTAGCTGTTAGCACTGACGTATAATACTCATCGATACGGTGTATATGGTTACACTCGAGTGGAAATACTCAATCTGGTAACTATATCGAAATGTGAAAATTCGAGTGGACGTACTTAATATTGATTGATTAATGTTACTCGACAAAGCTCTATCTACATTATTTCGTCGGTCCCTACGAAGACTAGTGTGGTTCATATCCCCTACGAAGACTAGTGTGGTTCAGATTTCCTACGAAGAGTAGTGCAGTTCAGATTTTGCGGCGAAGAGTAGTGCAGTTCAGATATCATAAA
>UCOJ01001171.1:0-40196 GCA_900474305.1 Cecidostiba fungosa | reverse complement strand
AATCTACTACCCGAATACTTTCTAAACCCATGATATCCATCCCCCAAACTAAAGTCCCATATCCTATCATTTCGAGCAGCTCCATATCTCTTAAACGCAAACCTCCAACATCACGATCTATACAACCTCGAAAAATACTTAGACTGTAAGAAAGAAGTAAGTTCAAATGAATTTAAAAATATAGATAAAAGTGCGATATTGACTATCGCCTGAAATAACCGTCCGCTAGATGTAAGCGTTAGTTTTTATAAATTATAATGCGTAACTAGATTGTTGTATTTGAAATTAAATTAACTCTTTAATGGTGTATCTTTTTTTTGTTAATTAACATCAAAAAAATATTACACTTCACCATATTATAAGAAGCTAAAAATAACAAGTTTTTTCAGAAGCTCTTTTCTTACAAATTCTCAATAAAGCTTTTTCCAAACATAATTCGGACTCTAAGCGAGCGTCATATTAGAACTAGTCCTCGGCATTTTTATCTGACGAAAACGAGCGTGCACCGCAAAATCACGCTATCAAAAGCCCAGACAACATCTCCGACATGGTATAACAACGACTCAGATCCACCTTGCAAATCATCGTCGTTATATCCCTGAATCGCCCAAACACTTCAGCATCAGCAGCTCACGTCGATGGGGAAACGATATGTGGATATTACCGCATACTGAGCTCCACAGAGACGGATGCCGGCTCGCGTTATCGTCAAAGTCAAAGGAGCCCGGCGGCATCCCCGGTCAAGATGTCGCGCAGACACGAGGGGATAACGTCGCGCGACGCCTTTAAATTTAGATTATTGATTCCGCCCTGGTTCGACAACCCATCAGACAAGCCGCTTGTGAGTCTCGCCTAGGGAGAAAAGACTACTTTCTCACATGCTGCAAGAGGATTTTGCCTACTTCTGCATCATTTATTCTAGTACGTGATATATAAAGAAAATACTTATAACTATGTCGAAGATTATATTCTGCATGGGAAACACATTTTTCTCGTATAAACGCTACGTGTGCGAAAGTAAAGAGGGCGAAAGTTCAGTTTTGAGAAAAATCGATCGCTGGCAAATAGAGTTTCTTTTTTCAAACTTTTCCATGCTGCATGAAAATAATGCCTTTCTAGGTCGAACATTTTCACCCTGGATTACTTTATCTCGTATATGAAAGGGCGAAAAGTTAACCAAACATCGTTCATCCACGAAATACTGTTTTTCAACAATACTGAACTCATCATAACTCTCGACAATACCAAAACTAAGAGTCTACTAAAAAAAAAAGAAAATACCTTACCGCATTAAACGAAGATGCAAAATAAAAGCCAAGTAGAAAAAAAGAAAACCTACACTTGAAGAAACGTAAGCCGGTGTAAGCCGCGTGTATACGCGCGGAAACTGCTTGCGCGATAAAGCGTTATTGCTGTCATTTTTGCTAATAAGACTCGCGTTATGCTAAGCTTCGCGGCCGGGGGGAAAAAAACAGCAGCCATACACTGCGCTCACGCGATTGTAAGCGTTATTGTGCTGGCTCGGCAGTTTATAACGAGCGAACGATAATGGCTTTCTGCGCTTAAAATGACCTGCGTCTGACGATTTTCAAATTACTCTTCGAATCGATCGATGCGCTCGAGCTTTCGAGAAAATGGAAATTGAAATTGGATTCTTAGTGCGACTGAAGCCTGATTCAGTAATTCGAAATTAATAATAATGAATGACGCCTGCATTATCGATTATTTTACGGAATTATGTTTCAGATCCAGGAACCCTTTGAATAATTAAAGTTGTTCCTGATTTTGACGCTCAAGATATTTTATACTTTTTCCAAACGATAACGAGGCCTCTGAAACACGTACCTATAAGTTATTGTTTTGACTTCAGAGTGTTTTTTTCCACGCGAAATACGAAACTTTCGTATTTTTTAACAATGCAGTAAAATAATAACAGACCCAACGTGTTTTTCAAAACTTGTTATCAATTATACGCTTACAACAGATGCGAAAGTCCGATACGTCAGTTTTATTCAAATATTGTTTTGTATTTTCAATTTTTTCTCCATATCGAAAAAAAGTTTGAGCTATATCTATTCCAGAACTACAGTTAAACGT
Source organism: Cecidostiba fungosa (assembly GCA_900474305.1). NCBI lineage: Eukaryota > Metazoa > Arthropoda > Insecta > Hymenoptera > Pteromalidae > Cecidostiba > Cecidostiba fungosa. The sequence goes on along the minus strand of UCOJ01001171.1, from coordinate 38,099 downwards.
TGAATGTTCAATAATATATAAAACGAAACTCTGGCATAGGGTACATCAAGCCATTCCTGGTTATATCAATATTTCTATACTCGTATCGAGAAATCCACTTTTCCAGGAACAACGGCGTGAACAAAAATCCAGGTGCGCTCTTTTCCGTCGAAAATATCAATCGCTGCTGCTGGAGTAAAAGTACACTAACATCCGTCAAAGAAAAAAAAATCCGACCTCCGAAACAATGAATAGCCATGAACAAATAGTAGCCGTTTTTATATTCGTTTTTCCTATCATCCTAGCAAAAATACGTTGAAAATTTCCCCAATGAATACGTCTCGTTGTTTTTGTTTATCTGTACAATCGAGCTAATGCTGCTTTTCTATATAAATCCTCTTAATTAGAGTTCAGTATAAACAGGTTGTGCCGTAAAATCCTTTGAACCTTTCGTCGCGCTTTTGTACAGCAGATTTTAATAATTTTGCAAAGTACGAAATGGTCTTGTCCGTATAATAATAACGTATGTAAAAAACTTTCACCTCTACGTGCAATTATTTTTTTCTCGTGGACGCGACGTTGCGCGATGTTTGGAAACATTATTTCAGAAAAAAATGCCAATCAAGACCGACTCGTTTTTATCTGGTTTTTGCAACAGAATCGAACCCAATACAAAATAAAAGACACGCATATGCACAGGGTAATTTTTGGAAAAAGAAAAACTCAACTAATTAGCTCCTCCGCGCGCGTATTAGGCAAACAGAAAGGGACGCTAACCGTCCAATTTTCCGCGATTTAAAATTCTCTGACCACCAGCAGGGTCCATTGTTATCGCCAGCGAATCTCCGCCTAAATACCGCGAAGTTTAACCTGCGCTCGGCATTATTTCCATTCCAGCCTCTGCGCGCAAGCTCGAATTACACACCGGACTATATATACCGCATTGAGCTTTGAGCTGCTGGCTTCTTTTTTCCCTACGCGCGGAAGCATTTCATCCTTTCCTTCTCCTTCTCCTCCGCGGCTCGACTTTTCTTTTTTACTCTATTTTCAATTTTTTTTTTTTCGACGAACAATCCTTTTTCTTTTTTCGCGTACTTTTCCATTTTCTCTGGCCGCAGCGCTATACTATATATACTTTTGCGGGCCGCTCGCGCAGCAGCAGCAGCAGCAGCGCCTTTTTTTTACTGCACGGGGCTTTTGTTCGGAGCTTCGCGTCTCTTCTTGACTGTATAGTAAATACACTTGGGGGAGCGCGGCCAAGCGAGAGAGAGCGAGACTTTTTGTTTAATCGCCGTGAATAGTTTATTGGGATGGAGATGCTTTCTTCCGCGTAATTATTTATCTGGAACGCGGGGCGGAGAACGAGGCTGTTTTTTATGCCGCTCGTTAGTCAGACTAGCCGATATATATTGACTGATGCGGTTGCTTCCTCTAATGCTTCTCGAGTGGTCGGATCGAAAGCTTTGGTGCGAGAAAAAACTTTGTAAATATGTGAGTGATTTTTTTTTCGCTGAAACGTAGTTTTTTTTTGCTATTAGTATTGGTAGCCGGGAAATTCCTGAGCTGGACGTATCGTTTCGTTTTATACTGGGCTTTAATATTGACTGAAAGTTTAGAGGACAATAAACCATACCATTTGACCACTTTTACATTGAAATACATTTGTGAAATCTGAGGTGGGAAGCACCAGTCAAGCATAAATATCATCATACTTGACAGTGGATAAAATAACGCAATAATTTCAGCTGATGTCATTTTCAGTAATTTCAATAATACAATCTTTGGACCTAATATCCCATCGCTATATAATTATGTCACAGCCCCTCCCCGCCATGTATTACTTTTTCTAACATATGCACGATTTCCATGTTTTTTTTTGACCCATTACTAACATCTTCAACTACACTCAGACAATAAAGTGTGAATAAAAAAAATTGACACAGTATACGGTAGTCATCTTAAATAAATGTCAATTCCTTATGAGCATTGATTAGTACTGGACAATTCAGCTTTTTATCAAGAAAATACAATACATTGTCACGTGCAAACCTATTCAACGAAAGCGCGAAAACTTGTTTGATCATATAAAATCACTGTATCTGTGTATAAAAAATAAACTGCATCATCGAACAAAAAAAGAACATAATACAATGCACACAGAAAACAAATCTCTCATCGAGCCTCACCGCGCACGTCCGTTCCTCGTATATACAGTGATAACCCGCTGAAATTCTCAGCCGCACTGCTGTACCAGCAGCTTGTACCTCACCGTCAGCACAGCTAAGACTGCCTCTATCGCGCGAAATCAGCATTTTCGTCGTCGTCGTCGTCGCTCCGTTATATACCTGCCAAACAAAAAATACCGAGTAGCGCTCCCGCCTCAATTTGCCAAGCCTCCTCTCGCTTTTTTCCATGAAAATCCCCTCTTCATTTTTTCCTCGTCCAGCGTGACCGCACTTTTTTCTTCTCCGCTGTTTTTCGAAAGCTCCACCTCTTCCTTAAAACCTCCTCTCGCGCGCGCGCCGTAATTCTTGTCGGCCGAGAGAGAGAGAGAGAGCGGCTTTACTTTGCATACGAATAACCGGGCACACACAACGCCGGGCTGGCTTTTGCATTGACGCCGCCGCCGCTGCTGCTGCTGTGCGCCTGCAGAGGAAACGAAATGAAAGAGCATTAAATAGCGTTTTCAATAAAGGGCTTTAGCTCTCGCGCTTTCTCTCTACTACTGCGCCTGCAGCTTCCTCTCTTACTCTCACTCGACTGTGTTTCGCTTTCTCGCGCGTTTTTGCACTTTATTAGTTTTTTCGTATAGCGCCTACTCTGATGCTGCTGCCACTGTGTATTTTTGCATTTTTCCTCCGTTTGCCCGTTCCCACATGCATGTATACATATATAGTGTACTGTATACAGCTGTACGTACACGCGCTGTGCCGTGCGTTTCTCTCTTTTTTCTGCGATAGAAAAAAAAGAATCTCTGGCGAATTTTCTGTAGATACGGATTTTCCGCGCTGTATTATTTATTACAGCGATATCTCTCGTGCGCTCGTTCGTATCAATCCACATCGGTTAGCATTGGCCTCTTGATTATTGCTCCGTTATATCTCCTCACGCGAACTTGGTTTTTCTTCCGCCGTCAATTATTCGAGGAGTCACGAGTTTTCATAACGGTGTAATATTTTATCAAAAGCACTCGCTTGTATAATTTTTTGCTTGCCTTTATTTGATTGCAGATATATGTAGAATAAATATAAACTAATTGTTCAAATATAGTTTTACTGTCAAACGAGACACACGCTTTCATGCATACGAATTCAGTGCTGGAGTGTAGAGAACTACGTGTTATACGTAGTTACACTTAATTTCGCATTTCATATTCATATAACGCAAAGGAGAGCTTTATCCTTTGCCATTTCATAATACCGTATTTCACGTTTTATTGAATCCCTGAAAGTTTCCAAAGCAGTATATATAGTATATAGCGTTAAAGATATAAAAGATCGTTATACGAGCCTTATTCCTTCATTCATTTAATTCTGCTCCATTTCTTCCTCTCTTCTCGCCCCGGTGTGTTTTATATGTATCTCATTGACTCTTTCTCTCTTGCACTTTATTGCCTTTGCTGCGCGCAATTTTTTCTCCATTTGCGCATTTCTCGGAATTCACCCTCGCGCTCTCTCTCTCTCTAGAGTACTTTCAATGCCTCTGACACACAATATATCTCACTTTATGCCATCAGAGTACAATACGTGATTTTGAAAACTATCTTATTTTTACAATATATCAGATCTTGTGCGTCGCGAATCTATTTTATATGCCCTTTCAAATCCAGCAAGATTGATTTGTACGAAATCAATAAACGACCCAAGTAAAAAAATTACACATAGGTTGTATGTAAGTGATACACAACCACTTAGTCATAGCCATAGTCTATATACACGGTTGAGCATATATACAATCTGTATATAGACTGTGTGTAATTTTAACATCGAAAAAATCAGTTTTTTACTATAAAACTTTACAGCTATGCATTCTACGTGAAAATGTTAAATGTAAAAGTTGTAGATATTTAGAAAACACAACTTTTTACGGCAAACAAACTTTTGAATTACTTTAACCAGAAGCATAGTCGAAAAAACGATTTTTGATACATATCTTTGATACGTGTCCTGTTTAGGGATGTTCTCTTATCAGTAACAAGCTCTGTAAAAAAATCTGTTAAATCTAACCTCTAAAAAATTTTTTTTCTGTGCAACGCATGTATATAATACAAGAAAATCATTCTTTTAAAAAATGTTCTCAGCCGTTTTCAATTTTTCCTATTTACACTTTAGGAATCTATTGACAATTACTCATGTGGACTAGTATAAGTATTTACGTATGAGTTGGTGCCGCGTGCACGTACATTTGACGATAAAAAATGTAAACAGAGCATGATTCAATCATGATGTCGCTATTTTTATTATTAAAGAATTTATATAATCGCAAACTTGTACAATATAGAAAAGCCCCGTTTATCAATCATTTTTTAAAATTGTATTTTCAATATTGATGCGTTATTAAAATACCTATATAGCCTGCAAAAGAATATTTATAACACATTCTTTTATTATACGAATAACTTGTAATTTTTTATTTTACTCATGACACTTAATTTTTAATACACAAATTTCTTGATTGTCTGAGGACTCGTTAGCGCGTCATCGCTGCGTTCGTTCTTACAGCCGCCGAAAGAAATCAGCTCTCGGTAGAATCGCTTCCTGCATTCCTGGATAACTCTCGTCCTCTCGCATCTTCGTTGGCAACACTCGCGTCACCTTCCCGGCCATGGCATCTTGACTCGTGGCACCTTCACAAACAGCAACACCATAGCTTCTGATGCGAAAGTCATGAAGTAATTTCTCGCTGCAAAACCGCTGTATCGACTCGGAATAGGGGCTAGCTGAAAATTAAAATCAACACAAAGAACTACAGAAGAATCAATCTCAATGCCAATTGCCAATATAGAAAAAGGTTAGGGTTATAGGTTGCGGCAGAAGTCAAAGTATCGTTTATGCTGAGAAAAGCTCATTAATTTTAAAAAACTTATCTGGTGATCATTTAATGACGGCGTCCTCGAAAAATTTTCCCAAATCCGTAATTAATTTTCCGCAGGATCGTCGGCGCGCGACAGCAGCTACAGAAAATTTCCAAAGTCCAAAACACACTAAAGTTGCAACTTGAGTGGTATTCGAGTGGTATTGTAAAAATAAAAATTACAAAAAGAAAGATGTTTATATGCAGTCTATATACAGATTGTGTATGCTCAACCTGTGCTTAATTTTTTTACTTGGAAAGGCGCGCGGTAAATTTAAACCAGCCGAGATAAAACCTCATACCGAAAAACGTCCTCGTACACTACGTCTCCCGCGCGAAAAGTATTTCGAATCGCAGCCCATTTAATCCTTTCAATGCCCTAACGACTCCCAATTTCTTTGCTTCTCCAAAAAATAGAAAAAGCGCACTCGGAACCAACTTTTCCGTCTACACACACACACAGAGAGATCCGAGTTGCACGGAAGCGATATAAACGCGTATAATGCCGGGGCTCGTACGTGCACGCGCTATTACGCCGGTACGCGCTCTGTTTTCCCGAACGAGGCGTGACTATTCGCTTCCCGATTTCTTCGCTTTTTATACTTTTCCAGCGAAATTTATTATAACGCGCCGCATTGAAAGCCTCGACGTCGATGAATAAGTTGGCCTGGAGTTTTGATGGCTTCGGATCTAATTTAAAAGTAGAATTTACAAGTTGACAGGGATGCTGGAGTTATAACCGAATTATAATATACCGACGGAGAGCTTCGCTTTTTATACAGGAGTTTGCTCTCGGTTTACGTCTTTTCGGAATTAGCTGCTGCGCCGCGGTGTAAAATTAATGAATCACCCAAAGTTAGAAAATTGACCTTTGATTTGTTTTGTTGCCAGCGTTGATTGCGAGACACCGATAATTGCTGAGCTTTCCATCAAGTTCTAGATTTATTCTCAGAACGAAATAACAACTGACAAGGAGTTTACAATATTTTATAGGTATATAAGAAACGTCGAGCACTCGAGTTTTTCGACGACTTGTCAATGATAAAATGAAATGCTGTCAGTACACTCGATTGAATTTGTTTTCCACGGAATAAGTCGATACAGAGAAAATATACTCTAACAAGAACAGCTGCTCGAGAAAATTCCGAACAAAACGAAGCATGAACCAACAAAAAATGCGATTCTTTGCCGATCATCAACGCAAATCCCTCCTCGGAGCACAACGAGAAACAGCAACAAAAAAAAACCAGAAAGAAAACAGGAAAGCAGAGAGAAAGAGGAAGAAGATGACGAGGCAGGAAGGGCTTGACGACCCTCCTTTGTCTTGACAGTCGATTGCAACTCTGCTGTGCTACTGCAGTAGACGACGTTGCTCCGAGAGACAGTAGAGGAAGACTTTCAATCTTGACTCCCTTTATGAAACCCGAGAGTCGTTTGGCGTCGTTAAAATATCGCGTTGCGCGCATTTTACGACGCGCATGATTGCCAGTATATATACATATATAGGAGATGAGTGAGAGGAAAAAAGCATCAGACGACATGTGAGAAAAACGTCGATACCGACGACGGAGCGAGTTCTCTCCGCCGCTCTCGTTTCTTTTGCGAAACTTTTAACGTGATTTCGAAACATCGGGAACGTGGAAAATTCGTTTGTCGCGCGATGGACCCGGAATTTATAGTCAAAGGAGGGAAGTTAGTCGAGTCGTGTCTAATATGAGCAGCTGTATACTATATTGAATAACGTACACGACGCAGATTTTTTTTGTTTATTGAGTGTTCTCGCTTTTTTGTCGTCAGCTCTATATGATAACCAGAGCTTTTTTGCACGAAGAGGACGAGTTCTGATAAAGCGTCGTATGATAAGGACGGGAAAAAGAATTAGATATAAGTACTTTTTACGCAAATAGTCTACATTCATTCTGATTTGCCAGAACAATCCGTATTCCTGATTTTACTGTCCGCTCTCGAAAAGTTCTTTATCATGATCAAGTTTGAAAAATGCCTTTGTGCGGCACGAAAAAGCATAAAACTGTATTCATTAAATTTGGACAGGCAAAATCCTGTCGAAATTGAAAATCTTTTAATACCGTAAAGCAAATGCTTTTACATTTCCTTTCTCTCGTGTATAATAACGAGACATAACGCAGAAAGATAAAGCATTCACTTGACATACAGCGTGCACGTATATCCACATATCCGCGTGATGATGAATTGAAAAAATCCGACTGCAGTTCGCGCGGGAATCCAAAGCCATATAATGAAGCTTCGAGCGGGAAACATTCAAAAAATTCAAAAACCTTCCTCTGTGTACGTAATTTGAAAAAAATCTCCGAATCCAGCAAAGCCGCAGAAATGCCTCGAATTCTGGTATACGCAGCAAAAAATCGCTGTACCCAAACCAGTTCATACTTTTGCCATTCGAGAAGAATCATAAAAGCTGCCCGGAAAAATGGACTCGATCGCGCTGACGTGTACCTATATTAATCGGCTCCGGCTTGAATTTCGTAAAATTTAATCTCCCACGGATCGTCGACGATTTTTTAATTTTTTTACTTTCGCAGCGACAGGGATGCATCCACGGAGAGGAACTGCCGTATTTCTTCGGTGCCCCATTGGTTTCGGGCCTCGCGCACTGGCCACGAAACTACACGAGGACGGAGATCGGACTGTCCGAGAGCGTTATACTGTACCTGGCCAACTTTGCCAGGACTGGGTGAGTTATATATATAATAGCGGTGTCTACGCCGGGTTAACTTTGATTATCTTGGAAAAAGTTGCTGTACTTTCCAGCTTAAACAGATTCAAAGTGCTTCTTCATAATTTTGCGATGTAGGAGAAAAAATTTCTTCTCGAGAGATTGAGCCGATTTAAAGTCTTGAGTTTGTAGAAAAATTTTTATTTTCATTAGACTAATATTACATATACTCCATATTTGAATGGTCAAAAATCACTAGAGTCAGTTACTCTAAAATAATATTAAACTTTTTCAACTATACTATATCAGTTTTCATACATAATGAGCATCACCAGAGATCTATTTAACCGCCGCAGAAAGAAGCTCGAGCCGCAAAGGACTGCAACGCCAAGAATTCGAAATGCCATTACGCGGGCAAAAAAAAAAAATTAAAGCATTCGAGGCCAATTTGACGTTCTTTGAGAGCATAAAACTTGCGCTTCGAGGGTGTCCTTTGACGCATCAGCGTCCGGGCGCACATCCATCAAAGAAGTATTTGTAACTCTATCAAAGGCTCGCGCGGGAGAATGCGAGGCTTATACAGCGTTGCAGATTGACTCTACGCACGCCGAGAGGCAAGCTGTTTCTCTGCAGATTGCTCGGCCAGAGATTGACGTTTTTGAGCGCGAAACACACTTTTATGCGGCGAAAACTGACGAAAAATAACTGAAATCTTCCGCGATTAAGTATTTTAACGAGCTTTCAAAATGTGGATTTCTTTGTTAAAAGTAGTTGATTTTCAAAAAAATTAAACGATTCTTTTATCATCTGGAATATTAGTCGTCGACGATGTGAAAATTATTTAATCGAAAATACTAAATTGCACGAAAATCAATGCTTTCTAAAATTATATCACTAGCTCTTCCTACTAGCCGCGCATTCTTGCGATTAAACGTTTAGGATTATTCGAGTAGATCATCATTTCGATATGTATAATTTAAAAAGTAGTGCTTAATAGCAAAATGTCACTGTCTTACACTTTGAATATAAATTAATTTTAAACAAGTGCAATAAGTCGCGTAATAAAATAATGAAAGAAGTTTTATTAAGAGCGTCTACATCTTTTACGACTTTGTCCTGCAGGCTTGAGCGTCGTTTTCGCAACTTTATTCCTTTTTTTTCTCGGGATCCAGTTTCCTTTGAAGTCAAAAATACCTCATACTTTATATTACTCCGTTTCTCCTTTAAAACCTGCTACTACCGTTACAAAACACCTCATTAGCGTTTCTCATCCGCTTCATTTACGGAATCTGCGTATAAAAAGTGGCTTACGCAAAACTTGTTATAAACAAACATCTGATGATATAATGTAAAAAACGAACATTCATAAGATGAAAGCTTTGATTTCGAATAATATCTAGATGAAGTATGTTGCTGAGAGAATAGTATCTCAAATTTCACTTTTGAGCTTGAGAATTTTTACCAAACTTCTTGCTTCAAGCCGTCCAAACAGCTGATTGTACAAAATTTAATAATTCACCTCAAAGTTACCATAATTTTTGGTAAACATATAGTAGTACAAATGAGCAGGTTCCATAAAAATTATCGTACTGTCTAATAAATTTTATTATATAAAACATAAATATTTACTACAGGTATATAGTAATTTGTTTGGTATTGTCGGTCTGAGCATATTACCAAATATTTTAGTGAAATTTCCCATATTTTTAGTAATATTTACTGTACTAGTTATAACATAATGCAATGCAGATAAGCCGAAAAAATTGCAAACAAAATTTCGAGCATGTTAAAAAATAAAAAGAATAGAATAGCACTGCGATCTATCAAGCAAAATTAGAAAGAAATTTTTCAATATTTTGCGCTGCACTCTGAATTCCGACTTCCGCAATAAATGACGAGGAGCACTCTTAAACAAGCTTTCTATCCCCGCAGAAATCCAAACGAGGGCACACCAGAACCAGGCGCGCCATCCGCGAGGCCCGAGCGCACGAAGCTCAAGAACCTCGAGTGGACCGCCTACGAGGCTGTGCATAAGAAGTACCTCAACATAGGTGAGTACCAATACATTCCTCCTTATCTGTCGGAGACATCAGAGTCGATTCTTAATTCGCGTCTCCACACACACAAGCGAGTGGATCCACTTTATATATATATTTTGGAGTTCAAGTGCGGCGCTATCGTGTGATGGATATATTGATTCGTGCGAGAGTGTATATATATATATATTGTGTAAAAAAGACATTTTCTTTTCACTCGGAAGGGGAAACAATTTTTTGTCTTCCTCTTTAAAACCAAACACTCGGGTTTATATTTATATCCTCGTCTCGGAAAACAAAGGAAGACGCAGCTATATGTATAGGCGCCGCGATCCCTCTTGTATTATGTGTATAAACGCCGGCTAGTGACAAGTATCCCATCGAGAGAGCCGCGCTACAAACTACAAGGGCGGCAGCAGCACTTTTTCAAATTAACCCATGTTCCTTTTTCATTTTCTTCCCTCGAAATTGAGAAGCTCGAGATTGATATCTCTCTCTCTCTCCACCCCTCGCTTTCATCTTTTAACCCTCGAAGGCGCCGCGGCTGGCAGCAGCACACTTTTCTTCCGCAGCAACATCTCATCCGTCCCTCGCGCGCTTAATTCCTTTCGGTTTCTTTTTACTTTGGCTTTTACTCTACGTCCCTCTCTCTCTCTCTCTCTACGGCCGAGCTAATGCCCGGTGATTAGTGCACTCGCGCTCTGCTAGAACTCAAAGCTCTCGCTCTCTCTTCTTCTTCTTCTTCTTCTTCTGTTGGTCTTGTTTTCTCTGCTGCTGGTGGATCTTATTAACGGATCGAAACTTGCTAGATGAAGTGCGCGGACGCGCGCACGCGTGAAGCCTTTCGATCGCTGGCTATATGGGGCGTTTCTATTTCAGGGGAGGCTTTTAACGATGCTACTTTTTCCGCTTGTTATATTTGCTACTTTCAGGAGTAGTGTATGTTTGACTTGTTCGACTTGTTCATTTCTTATTTTTTACTAGCGATATAATAGTAAAGGGGTCAAAATGTCTTATAAACTAATCGACAAAATTAATAGCTGTCTTCCCAAGACGCGCATAAAATAGGCTCTTTTGAATGCCCTGAAATTGCGGAAGAGAAAATTACACGTTTCGAGCGTTGTTCCAGTCTGAGGCATAAAAAAGGTCCTTTCATGCCCTTGTTGAAAAAACTACAACGTGGAACGTGGAGAGAAAAACTATTTCAGATTCGGGTGATGATGTGTCTTTTCTTCACTCAACTATAATGTACTATATTTTTATCACTAATATCACTTTTCAGCCAAACTAATATTTTTACAAACAGAAGGAATGTAGTTAAACCAACCGATTATTTAATCCAAATTAGTCTTGTTCCCTGTTGTAACATTTCTGATAATAGTGGAAAGAATAAGATTTTCTATTTTCAACAATTTTCTAGAGTATACAATAAATTTTACAATGAGAGGAATATCGGTATAATACGTGAGATACCTGTAGTACAATGTGTTTTCAAAGCAATATCTGCACAAATGCAGAGAAGCCCGTTGAATAAAACATAACGCAGCGGTACATCTTGCAGCGCACGAATGATCCGCAGAGACAGCGCGTAAAGCTACTCTCCTCTCGTACAATACCTTAGAGTAGCGCGACAAACGGATAAAGTCCCAGAAAATCTTCGATTGTCAAACCCCTCGAGAGTCCGAAGTGTTTCCTCTAAATTCCAGCGCGTAAAAATACAGCCACTCGAATTCGAAGTAAGTTCCGCAAGTGCATCACAAGTTTCCGGGCTCCAATCGAATTTTCAATTTCAATCGATTAGGTATGTATATATATATACCCCGCAGCATTTTTCATCGAAAGCAAGTGCAATTGTTATCGACAGGAATTACAGCTCAAAGTACAATATATTGCCATATACATTAGTTTACTCTCGAAATCGTCGTATCACTCAGCAGGGCGGCAATTGGATTAAATTCTCATGCAGAACTACTCGGAAAGTGCGAAAACACAAATATTAGTTCGAGCCAAACTCGCGTGTACAAATATAGCTACCTATACTCGTTGAGACACTCTATAATACTATATACGGAAGATATATATTCCGCCGATTATGTTTGCGCGGCAGATCTTCGATCGCATTATGTATATACGCAGCTATACTTTTTAATAAAAGGCGCGAGTTTTATTGCAGCAGCAAATATTTGCGTTCGGCTTTATGGAGTGAGATATGCTTACGCGCGCGGCTAAGGTTTACGGCCGGATATATAATGCGCTTTTGTTCTTCAAGGATGATGGGCTGAACGCGCGAGATACGAGTAGCTTCGTCCATATTATTATCTTCACGACTTGTGGAATGGGTTTCGAGAATTAAATAATTGTTCCGAGCACGGATCTTTTCGCATGAATTAAATGTGTAATGCAATAATACACTTTCGTGATTGCAATATATAGTTTTTTTCTCGTGTGAAATTTTTTTAATGTTATAATACATTTTCTAGCGATATCGTATAAATAAACTGTTATACCTACTCATTCAACTAGTTGGTAAACGATGAAAAGTCATGTCTTCTTGGCCTAGATTTGGCATCAGAAAAAAATCCAGAATCCAATTTGTGATTGGAAAAAGACCGATTAGCAACTTATGACGTAGCAATGTTTTTGTAGTTTCCCTAAAGTTCAAAATATTTCTCGATTTACAAAATAATTTTTATCTTACAAAACACTTGACGTTTGAATCGCTTGAAGACACAGGCACACACAATCATCCTTAGCCAAACCTACCGCTCGAAACAAAAAATTTAATTTCAAAGCACAAAGTCCACGCACGCTCAAATTAGCTTGATCGCGACAAGCCTTACAAGAATTTCCTTATCGAAAAATCTCGATCCGGAAAACAAGACTCCTAACAGTAACAGGATAACGACTGCATAACGCCGCATACGTGGCTGCATTAGCCAAGTGCATGAATTTCCTGCAAGTATGTGCATCGGCGAAAAACATCGGTATAATAAAATTAAGATAAGACCGTCTGGCTGCGCAAAAAAAAAAGTCGTCCGGCGATCGAGCAGAAAACACGAAGAGAGCATATATAGAGGCTATACAGCCGTTTAAAAGTTCCCGAGTTTCCGCGTTTACTGATATCATCGCAGAACTGCAGCGCATAATGGCTCACGGAGGCGTTGCAGCTCGAGCACTCGTTATAATTATCTAAATGAACGATCCGCGCACACACACACACAGAGAGAGAGCCGTATAAAACGAGCAGATAGAGGAATAGTTAAGGGTCGCGCAAAAAACAAAGAAAGTTAATGACCCCCACGGCCACTCTTATTTATATAGAAAAGTGCTCGAGTGCGCGAGAGCCAGAGACGTTTAATTTTCAAGTCGCTCACTCGCAGCTAACTCGAATTCCGAAGCGCAAAAGAATTCGTAATTAAAATGTGTATACTGCGTGTGTGTACGAGTAGTTGCTGGTACAAAAGAGAAGAATTTTTGTGCTTTAAAATGTTTATACTCGACTGTAATCAGACTACTTTGTTTATAATAAGCGAAGCTGATGAAATGCCGGAGCGAGTAGCCTATTTTTTAACTACAGAGCCCATCTGGATTAATTATTTTTTGTTTGCTGTAAAGGCACGAAAAGAATTTGCTTTATAATTACATTTAAAAAACGCGCGCGATGTTATAATTCCATTGTTCAAGTTACTTAATTCTCAACAAAGGCACGTACAAGAGCTTTTTTCAATTATACGCATGCAGCATATATAATAAAAATGTTTTAACCATAATAAAATTTTATTCAACAAAATCCGTTGATTCGTCGAACGAAAGCAAGTATATATCTCCGATAAATCCTGCAAGCTCGAGCCTTTCCGAAATCCGAATTTGGAAAATCTACCGACGCGACTACTGCAGAACTTCGTGCTCCGCATCGCAGAACAGCAGAATTAATTAAAGCCCGCGTGTGTGACTCGTTCATTTTTCCTGACCTCGTTCTCGCTTGTTTTCTCATTCCAGACATCAAGTCGAAGCTGAAAAACCATTACAGAGCTCACAGACTGTCCTTCTGGCTGAACTTGGTTCCCGACCTGCATAAGCCCGGATCCGACGACGTTCCTAGGTCACATCATCTGCTGGATTCCGAGCAGGTTTGTCACGCATTTATGCTCTCTGTATGCACAGCTTATTCTTATTCTTATCTCTTCCTCGAGTGTGCCTCCGTTGTTGTGCGTGTGTGTTTACATATATGATATAGGTTGCTTGCGAGGAATATAAAGAGCTCGAGTTAAATTGCTCGGAAGCTAGGTAAAAGTGCGCTTTTTATCTCCCGGCTTGTGTCGCGTATGCGTGCGCGGATGAAAAGAACTTGTGCGACTACGTGAATTTGGATAAGGAATGCACGCGTAATTATGAATGAATGGCCGAGGATATGTTGCGAGGTATAACGACATTCTGGACTGGATTTATTAAATATTTCACCTACTATTATATCAAAAGTAGAATATTTTCTTTCTTTCGCATGTTTTAAGAATTTTTTTACGTATTGTTTTTGTTTAACTAAAACTTGCTTTTCGTACTATACCCCTGCTAAGAATAATTAATAGGAATCGATTCAATTTTCAATTTTTGTTTTGTATTGAAACTCGACTAAAATCGATAGAATCGATAAGAGTCGATAAAATTCAATACGAAAAACAACATTTAAAGTCGATGATTAATACCAACGATTGGTCTTTATTATTCAAATTCGATTAAAAATTGAATCAATTTCCTATCAATTCTTTTTAGCAGGGACTATAGGCGTAAAATGTAACTTCTCGTCCTCAAAAACATAAACCAAATTAGTACACGAAAAGCAATATAATACATACTAATAATGGAAATGTTCGTTCAGGTACCGCCACGCTTCATCCAGAGGCTACCGGCGACAACGACGCGGCCAACTACGCTCGAGTCGACGAGCGAGCGGCCGCCGAACGTCACGTCAGCCCAACCTAGCGAACTGGCCTTCGAGGAATCGACGACTCCACCCGAGGACGGTTTCGCCGCTTACTCCACTGCCCTCAGCGTGACGATAGCCATCGGCTGTAGTTTGCTTATTCTGAACGTCCTCATATTCGCCGGTGTCTACTATCAGCGCGACAAGAACAATCAGCATCACTATCCTAAGAAGAGGCAGGAGAACGGACAGATGCCTAATAACATCTGCGGGGAACTGGGTACGCTATAGTAGACGTTTTTTTTTCAGAATTTAATTCATTTCTTAGCCTTTAACGAGTCATGGATTTCGGTAAAATTTAAAGAACCATTTTTTAGTTTTATCCAAATCCACAGACTTATAAGTATCGAATTGGCTGACCGTATCTGGAGTGTACTACTTAATTTAGCGATTGATCCACATTTCACGTTGGTTGACAGTTGGTTGTCTTTCTTTTAATAACTGGCAAAACTCAAAATGGCAGTGTCGAGATGAAAATAATAATGAACATTACAACGAAGCACGCGTTTATCGCGTTTCACGGTCACCGATTTCGAGGCTCACGAGAAAAGAAAAAAAAGGCAAAATCGATAAAAGTACTTGAAAGCATCGCAGAGAACTAAAAGATAACAAAAGTCCGCTATCTGCGCGCCAACATTCCAAAATTCAAAATGTCAACGAAAAAAAAAAAAACAGAAAAATAAAGAGACAACGCATCTAAAAATCCCTCTGGCCATTTTGAATTTTGAAATTTCGCCAGCAGCTGCTGCACTCAAGTACTGAGGACTCGATTTTCCCTTTTCTTTTTCCAGCCCAGCCGTACTGGATCCGCCAGACCGAGTTCTGAGCGTGTAGTACACCTATACGACGAGAACAAAAAAAAAAGAAATCACTAATCGCACATCTGCTCCGCAGAGGGCAAGTCGACGGAACGACGACACATCCAGCACATGCCACCGCCGGTGTTCGCAGACCCGCAGAACAACTCGTGTCACGTACCGATGCCTCCGCCGCCGCCGAAAAATTCCAAGCCCAGCAAACAGCAACACCAGCAGAGTCAACAGCAACAGCAGAGTAACCAGAACCTCATAATCAGTCCGAATCACCTGCAGCAAGTCGAGAGCATGGCGATGGCCGGCTCGAGTACACTGAAGAAATCGATGCACAACAGCAGCGCAACCTCGCATCAGGTCATGGAAGAGCTGAGGGTCTGAAACGACGAGTTGCAAGAGCCTGCGTTCTCTTGCGAATTTATTTAAAGTGTCTGTAATTATTATGTGCGTCGATTTTTTTGTCTCTTCAATGCGACCACCGGCGACTCTCTACTGTATGGACAGTGTGCAGTGAATACAAGTGCGCGATAGAGAGAGAGAGAGAGAGAGAGAGATGGACTCGTATTCGCCGGGTCGTATACAAACTGGTTGTAAATACGAATTTTGCATTCATCAGACGGTTCGGTTCGTCCTTTAAATCGGTTGCGTATCGTAAGGATGACTGTACGTACCGACGACGAGGAGAAAGAACTATATTATATAGATACGCGTATTGTTGCGCGCAGAGCGAGTTCTGTAAATAATTGGAAGGTATACCTATGCAGACTGCAGAGTTTCGCTGCGAAATGGTGCTCTCCAATGATTTACTCCGTCCTCGGACTCTCGCGTGTGTGCAGTATGTGTGTGCGTCACGACTCTCTGTATAGATAATGATACACGACAGCGTTTTATTCCTTTGACTAAATATTACCTATACATAATATATATATATAAACTTTACGAGAGTGGCATGTATTCATTATTATATATTCCACTTGAGGTCCATTGCGAGACGCGTTGATCGTTGCTAAGTATATTGTTGGTCGAAAAAAAAGAAAGGTACCTATTATATATATATCGCGCACACTTTGATCGTTGTACGAGGTGAATTGCCGATTTTTTTTGTTTCTTCCACGCGACTATGCGACGAAAGAGAGATAGAGAGAGAAAGATTTAAATTATTGTATGATAAAACGAAGAAACTGACGAGAGGCCGCTTGATTAATCGACAACTTCTAGAGCTCTAAAACACTATTGTATCGGATCTCACTGTAATTTTCATGTAAAATATAGAAGTACGTACAGTGCGTATGTACGCGTGTGTGTATATTTCTCGATAGATATAGGACCGAGAGAGTAAACGATTTTTCTTACAACTCGCCGTTTCGGATTCGCAGGAGTGGATTGGACACCTGTGATAATTGTTTTATCTAATATCCCCTTATTATAGCAGTACATCAGCAAGACCTTGATCAATTGAGTTCGATAACGAAGTAAAAAGGAAAAATATATATATATATATAACCTATCTCGCGATCCACCTCCTGAAAATTCCAAGACGACGATGAGAAAAGAAATCAAACGAGTCGGAAAGCAGTGTTGATCCGCCATACAATTCGAATAAAGAAAAAAATAATAATAAACCGAGCAATTAGTGTACTATACGAGCAGCCTATAGGCACATACAGCCACACAAACACTGGCGAAATAAGGCAGAAATACGCGGAGAGGACACGAGCTGATACGGGACAAGAGAGAAAAGTCAATATGCTGAGAGGGCGGAAGAACGTTTGTCCGGAAGTCCGCGAGTGTAAGCACCGCTGCTTCATTTGTACAAAGTATATTCCGAGTGGCTTTGCTATATACTGTATAGTCCTGCGGGCTTCTATTGTTTCGAGGAGATACACTAGACTGGAGCTTCTATATACTCGCTCTGTTGGGTCTACTACTCGGACTTGAGCAACTGTTAGACTTGAATGATTGTTACTGCTTTTATTTGTCTATTGTTGCAGTCGCGAGGCTGGATATTGTAGCGCGGGCTATACCCACCGGCCTTTATTGCTTTTTGGCGGGAGAAGATCACGTTTGAATTGTTACAACTCTGCACTTATTCGAGAATTTGTATATATACTACCTAATGTGTGAACTTTTAATACTTTTTATTCGGGGATTATATAACTATTACTGTGCAGCGTGTACATATTTATATAATCTAATTCGATCGACAAAGCCACTTGGTATATATGGATAAGGGAAAAAGAGACATAGTGTAGGTATATATAGGGGTAAGGAAAATCGTACATTTCGCACTGCACTCTCTCGAGTTTCATCGAGATCGAAAGAGAAATCATTGTATACTTTTAGTTTACGTTCGTGTATAAAGTTACGAGGTTCCATTGAAGCAGACTTTGTTATATATATATCGAATATAAAGTAACGATGATTGCGGTGTGTGATTGCGAAGAAGAAAATTAAATTCGAAAATAATAGTCTGTGTAAAAAGAATTATATACTTGACCTAAACACGGCTCAAGGGGACGTGAAAGCATAGATCGCCCTTAAACCGATATCGAACTGAGACACGCGCGAAATAACCAATAACTAACAGTAAGTTGTACGCATCATTATCACTGCCCTCTAACTTTGATAAGTACACGTTTTCTCACCGTTTGACGCGGACTCGAAAACTTGCACGTCTCCTTAGCCGCATTATGTAAAATAAACTTATAAAAATAGCATCAGTTTTGGTTTGTCGAGGAGATTTCGTAATACTCAACAGACAATATGTACGCTCGAAGGAAAAGAAAGAGAAAAGAATGAGAAATAACGCGGACAGAATGTTTTGTCGATTCGAGACTCGCGGGTACGACGTCGCCGCTCGATATAGACGAAGCTATAATACAATATTAATGGTAATAAAATAATGACAAATATATATCAACGGCGACGCATATATATCGAATCGATAAAACGTGCGTCCGTGGGATACAGCGTATATATATAACTAGACTCATCGAGCGCGCATAGAGAAATCGGCGACTTTTTTCCAGACGACTATACTCATCACTGTAAAGTAAAACCGAGAAATACATACGTATAACTTTTAAAACATAGCGACGAAAAATATTGCGTATAAGCACTGCGGCGTGGGCGAAAGTTCGAAGAAAAAAATTTGAAGCATAATATATATGCGACGAACGCGTATATAACTTAGCGAACGATATGCGAGGAATCGCATATATGATGAGCGTAATTTTAAATTTGTATATATAATTGATATTAAAAATAAAGATATGTATAAGCAATTATTATATAAACACGAGACTACTTAGATGTCTGTAAAAAGAGTTGTTATTCAGTTCGTTGTGTACTTGTAGAATTTCTGAGGTATTTTTTTTATAAGTTCCACATCTACTTTGATCACGCCGATGAACAGTTTTTTGTTCATTAAAATTAGTATATCAACTTTCATTGAACATTCATATAAATCAATCTAGAACCAAACGATCAAGTCTTTCATTGGTGTGATCGAAACAAAGTCAGTGATTTTTTATGGAAAAGAAAAAGGAACGATCGACTTTACTATACACTCTTCAAGCTTTTGTTTTTGATATTAAGAGAAGGAATTGGAGAAATAAATAAACAACAAGTAAAATGTGTTATATTTATTGATTTTTTTGTCACTTTGAGTAAACTCAAGTATTTTATGTTCCACTTGTTCGTATGAAGCTCCCATTTTTTTGTTTTGCTATCTTAAATAGTTTGCCTGCACGTACACAGTGTTAATATGACAAAGATTGCAAAAATTCGTTAAGTCTCGTCAATCAACGTAATAATTGCGTCTACGACGGTATAAAAGATCACCCACCCCTACATTCTCCTCCTCCTATAAGTTTTCACACTAACAACTCAATTCTTCGCCGTCTTATTTTTTTAAATGTTTATTTTTTACTCTTCTCTACTTCGCGTTGACGCACTTTATAAATACTCAACGTAAATCGGTTGCCTACTTATCTGTTGTTTTAATTATTGTTATAGTTTTTTTTTATTATTATGCTCTCGCGATCGACGAGGAAATCGCAAAAGCGCAGCACACAATTGGGCAGTACTTTATTTCAGACAAAAATTGGCTGCATTATCTTTTTTTTAGTTCGTTTCGTATAGTTTCTTTCTTTTTCATTTTCTCTCAACGCACGAGTTAAGCTGACGGAAATTGACTTTCTTCAACATTCATATAAAGGTAAGAAGTATATGACGAATCGTGTAAGGTAAGAGTTCGCGTAACAATTTCTTCTGAACATTTGAAAACCTGTCGTGTCTCATATTCGCACAAATGAAAAGTCAAGCACTGCTATACGCGTGGAATAAAGACCGGTATAGTATATGAGTAGGTTACTTTTTAGGCGTGCTAACGTCAATCGCAAAATCAGCTAAAAAGGGAGAATGTTAAATTTGCCAGCCACAAACATCACGAGCGTGTAACGAAAAGCAGCTTGTAAAACGTAGTTGTAGAAAACCCCATAGTTATGTAGATTATTTTTTAACATTCTGCCTTTACCTCGTGTATATCCGCAGATGCAAAAGTATCGCTCTTACGCATATAGTAAGATTTATTAACGATGACAATATTTTCGAGTACGCGTCAACTACGCAGCTACGAGTAAGTTACGATAGTCGGAAGTTATAAATCGTTTAAATCTATCTATATATAAAAACTAGAGTGTGTATGCGTGTGTGTGTCTGAATATAACTGGTGCACGATGAGCGGAAGCTTCGAACGCTCTATACAAAAGTCATCGGTAAACCATAAAACTGACTATATATATGGGACGTGCATATATATCTGTATACGCACACGCGATCGAAGCTTCCTTCGTGCAGGCCAGCTTCCGTGTGTGTGTATTATAGACCAAAAGAAAAAGGAAATTTAAATTCGCTACGTATTTTTTTTTATGATTTTGTTTCTCTATAATCTGCTCGAACGACAAATGCAACGTCAAGTGTCTACTTTTGTGCTTTTACTGCGGCTACTCGTCCGTAATTTTTCAAAGGCTGTACTATCAATGTAGCGCAGAGAACAATTCCAGAAATTCATCAGCTCGCAATAGCTGCTCTCTGTTTGCTGATCAGCATCACGCACACTAAATATTATATGCTCGTACAAAATTGCAATGGTGTATACTTAGGAATGCTATATGTATATCCATCAGTTTCTCATATTTGTATTAGTCTCAAAAGCGCGCGCAGTGCGTTTACTGTTTTCTGAAAAAAAACTCTTGCGAATTATACACGTAATGCATATTTATTCAAATATTATCGGCTTCGCGCTCGCGAACAGTCGGTTTTAGGCACACGTCAAGTCGTAAACACAACATCGAAAGTAGATTATTTTTATTCATTTTTTTTTTACTTTTTTTGTCTTTTTTCGCCTATACGGGTAGCTGTGTGTATATATAATCATAGAGGGGGTTATTCAATTCAACCGAGCACTTTTTTTCGCCTACTATACTTAGTACGACAAAACTTTAACAATGATTTCGAGAATTTCAGCTAATGTAAATTACGACATGATCTAATCGTCATCCTGTGAACGATTACAATAATTCCTTCGCATTAAAGCCAATCACATTTTCGTCAATAATCCAAAAACCGATAAATGAGAGATAGAGAGAGAGAGAGTCAGATTTTACAGCAGTATAATAGCTTTACACTCGCTCATGTGTATGCGATGATCTCGACGAGTATAATATTATTGTACGCAAACCACATTACCGCATACGACAACATGCAAACATATGCATCACATATCGCCGAGGCTCGTCCACGTGTATTAATTAACGCATGACGGAACCGAGACAGAAGAAAAAACGAGGGCGCAGGTAATCACAGCGTTTCTTTCATGTAGCGCCTGCTTTGTACACACACAGTACACGTAGGTATAATATAGGTATAGGTTTTTAACTGTGTGTATAAATTTATTACCGCTCGAGCGTTTCTCATCATCTTTATCGGGAAGTTTTTCTCTGTGTTTGAGGAGGTCTTGACAGATCAAAGTCAATCACGGTGAGAGCATTTACATCAGTAGCGATTCTTTGCCCTACGAGTTCACGATAAATGTATAGCTAGTGTTGTATACGCTATGTATAGGTATAAGTATGTCTGGCGCGAAACGTGAACGCCATCTAGACAATGGAAAAACTGGGACGGTCGAGATTATTTTTCAATATTTTAGATATAATCTTTTGTAATTTTGCTCTACTTTGTTCAAAATAATGTATATCAAAAATGTTTTCCTGTAAACAAAAGTTTAGTTGTTGAATTGCCGAAACAAATTAGGGTACCGTCCCACTTTTTCCAATTGTCGCCGCAAATATCGTACAAAAATGGCGCTGTCGGTAGTGCTTACCTAGCGTATTGATTATCATTCATCATTCATCTCTGTTGGCTGCGTTAAATATCGATCGCAGAGACGCTCAAGTAGTTACAGATTGCATTGCACAGACATTAAGCCCAGCGTACTTGGAGTGTGAAACAATGATTATATTCAAATATATAACCATGTATATACAATCGTTAACCGACGAGCTAGAAGGAAATTATACAACTTTATGAAAATGAGAAATTCAATATACGTCAGAATAAACTACTGAAGGGAATGCTGTAACAAAAAATAATAAAAAATTACTTTGTACACCGATTACAAACCATAAAACAAATCCGCTATAGTCGCGGAACTCAATATATTAAATTATAATTATATTTTCTCGCATCCACTGCCATTGAGTCGCGCGCGCACGATGGTGAGAATGCTATTAAAGATTTTAAAGATTATCCAATTAGTGGCCGAAAAAAATTAAATCATTTTTAACGACATAAGATCTCCGTAGAGTTATCGAGTCGACTCCCAATCTCGCTCCCGCAATTGCATTTCGATGTTATTGAACTGCGAGTGAAACGCCGAATTGCCAATGCTTTTTTGACATCTTTTTGGTGTCTATACAGATTATTTAATAATGATCGTCGAAATATTATAGATATAATAGGTATAAATTTTGCATTTAAATTGTACGAAATTGAGAATAAAAACCAAGATTAAATGAGAGAAGTTGAAACTTTCACATCGCATAAACTTGCCATTCGAATCAAATTGATTATCATTTTTTTCTACAACATATATCAATTAGCTAGTTTGCGGTGGAAACCAAGTTATTAGAATACGCTCCGCAAACATATCACCAAGTATAATTATATAATAACTTATCACAATAAAATTGACTGTATACATATACATTGACATCGAAAAATGTCGTTGACTTTCGATTTTTACACAATAATTGAAATACGACATCGAAAAATGCTGTGCCGGCATTTTCCGTATACATGCAGACGTAGACATTATACATATCATAAAGACACAGCGATAGACGAGCGAGTCATGTTATTAGTTGTTTGAAATAGAAAGCAAGATGTAACTCGTGATATTTTCTAAGACACTTTTATTTAAAATAATTGAAGTTTATGAAAATTGTGGCGAACATTAAATTATTTTTAATTGGAGTAGCCATATAGGATTGATGATTCAATTATTATTCAATTATTTGCATAAAAAATGATTTATTATATTGATAAGTTAATATTGTAATTTACGAAATTGCAAATAAACATACATAGTGTATATCAAAGAAAACTATGGAAAGAATCAGATCTTTGTAAGTAAATGTAAATGCCAATACTGATAAAAAAGATACTTTTTCGGCGATTTTAACGTATTGCCAAAAACTATTTATAATATGCTTACAAGTACTAAAATAATTTTAAAAATCTATATCATTGTAATGCTCACACAAAAGTCATTGGCGCACCACCAAACTCTCTCAGTGACGATGAGTGTCTACACAAAAAAGAGAAAGTAAAAAAGGCTATAGGTTTCAGCTATATATGGTCACTACGTGGACGCGACTCGTCTCCGTGTATACATATGCCACGCATCACACATCACGATCACACTGTTCTTAAATACACCTTTTTTCTACTCCACCATAGCTTCTTCTTTCAAAACTCTCTCTGAATCTCTCTTTCTCATCGCAAAAAGAATATTACATGTGCGGTTGTGCGATAGGCAGATGCGATTCATGACGCGGTGAAACACACGTTGCGATTTTGCTTTCCTTCTTATCATACGCTGCTCTCGTTCGGCGTCATCGTAGTCATCACAGTCGATTCGTGACGCGACAGCACCACCCTAGCAGAGGCAGCCGCCCTCTCCCTCGGACTCGCTTCCGTTTTGCATTGGCGATTGATTCTGCAAGTCGACAGCTGGTTTTTTTGTCGTATAGTTAAGGGACAATTGCTCTTTTTTTATGATCGGCGCAGATTAATTCTACGCTTTTCGTATTTGACAAAGTGTGCGAGTGGTAAAACCTTTGTGCGTTTATAGGCGTAGCTGTTGTTTCAATAACTCAAAAATATTTACACTTTTGTTGCAGTGAACTTTTTTTCTGTACGAGGGAAAAATTATACATTGCGTATGGTAAATTATGTGTGTTTTTTCATAAATTTATGTAATAAGTACATTGTCTAAGTGTATTTCAACAGATATCATACATTATACTAACTTACATTAGCATAGAATTAACGTTCGATTCTCTTACGTAATCTCATTGAATCACTTTGCGATGCATATAGTACATAATATGTATATAATAAATCGCATATAT
This sequence comes from Cecidostiba fungosa, assembly GCA_900474305.1. NCBI lineage: Eukaryota > Metazoa > Arthropoda > Insecta > Hymenoptera > Pteromalidae > Cecidostiba > Cecidostiba fungosa. The sequence continues at coordinate 13,827 of UCOJ01001171.1, read as the reverse complement.
TTATATATAATTTTTCCCGTAGGCAGGAAACAGATGTGGGCTAAACTGCACGATTTAATTACTGTAGTCAATAATGTAAAAAATCATAATTTCGTTGTTACCGAATGAAAAATAAATTTTATAATGTAGAATTCAGACTTTTTTTACTTTCGGATCAATGCTGTAATAATGATATCATATCATAACATTAATTATTGACTAATGATTTCGAGATGCATTAGGCTAGAAAAGAATTTAGGTGGTATAGTAAATTTTTCAAAAATCAAGAGCACAAAGCAGTTTTTTTAGAAAATAACATATGCAAAATACGAGATGTTTTGTCGTATATTTTAAAAATCGTAATTTTAGATAATATTTTGAATTTTTTAACATTGCCCAGTAACTGTTTGAAATATGGATACAGTAAGCTTTATTATAAAAGTACATCATTGGAGCAGCTTTTAATAATTGCTATATGCAAATTTCTAGAAATAAATTTTACTGATTAAATTATTTTTTTTAGAATGTACGGTTATTAAATAATATAACGAAAATTTTCAATTAAATACTATTAGAACATCCATGCTAAGCGTAATATATCTAGTCAAAGCAATATGTTCAAAATATGATTGTAATATATCTATTGCAATTTTCTATTATTTTTGTCAGTTAACTGATATGCTATAACAAAGAACTAAAATCTGATTTTACCTAGTGGACGAGTATTCCATTAAAAGAAAAATAAATATTCTGTTTTTCACGCGAATTCTTCAAATATTTTGCTTACGTTATTCGTATTACACGAGGGATCGCTTATATAAAACGTATACAAATATTTGAATAAAAATAGGACGGAGTGTACGTGTATTTTCACGAATATCGATTCACGTAGAAAAAATATTTTTTCCTTCCGAAATTCACATACCCAACTTCGTTGCATATATATAAATTAAAATACACACTTGCACGTTTTATACAGGTTTACATTACAAATAATGAACCTTTTATACAAACGAAATAATAAATAATGAATCGTACGCAATTGAAATTTGATACTATTACCAATGAATGCTAATAATAAACTTTATCTGAACTGGTTTTATTTTAATATGTTAAAAACTAAAGGTATGGATGTTGCATATGATACAAAAAATACTATTAACAAATCGATATCAAAAAGCCGAAATTTTGTATTTATAATGAGAGAATTAATTGTGCCTCGAAAAAATTTAGTGCGACAAAATAAAACATGCCGGCATAATTGAATTTTTAATATATAAATTAAAAGATTACAAATGATAATACTTATCCATACATGTAAAAGATAATCATCAATATATAAATATACTTAAATAATTCAAGTAGCTAAAAAAACTTAGTCTTGACCCAATTTCATGATTGTTATATACAAATTATAATATAATTTATCCTCATCCTTATTTTTAAGTTCAGTATAATCGTCTAAATAAATTTCATGTTTTAGTACGTTTTTGTAATAAAAAATTAGCTATGTCACTTCCAAAAACTTCGGTTAATGACATTAATTATTCTAACAAAAATAAACTGTGTAACTTATAATTCGTATCTGTGACTTGAAAATCCTACAACGATATCAAATCACTTAAAAATAATGTAAGTGACGATATCGATGATAAATGCACCTGTTTCTGTTTTATTGCTACAAGTATATCGCGTATTCGTGTTTCTTCATGTTTTAAAAAAATCATTGACATTACTTGCTTGATCAATCAATCATCAGTGATAGTTGTATGCTTTAAAGAACTTACCAACGACAAAGCGATAATATACACATGATGAGCAAAGATGACGTTTAAGTGATTTGACTTTGTGTTAAAAAAATCTACCGGTGAATTGATTGATCGATCATTGATTGTTTGAACGGAACGTTTTGGCAATCAGTGCATTCATTACTTGAATTCGTTTTAAAACACACTTTTGTTTTGTAAGTCTGTCAATTGCATTTTTTTCGAGTCGAATGTCTCGCGTATCAAAACGCAAACAGCCAGTGTCGATCTAACATGCACAACTGCTTTCCGAGGCATTGAGTTCGATCGGTGTATCCTTCAGTACTACTTCTTGCACTACGATAGATAACAACACATTGAGGTGTTACAAAAATCATTAAGGAAAATATAAAGAAATATAAATGAAGCAAAAATCAAATGGGAAAAATTGAAATTAATAAAAGGCACAAAGAAATAAATTAACATAGAGGGGATACGCATAGAGTTAGGAAATGATGTCATGCAACATTTCACGTTTTGTATTTCATTAATTGAAAAAAGGATACTGTCTTCTGGTGGCTTATTCTCGGTTGAGTCCATGCCAGGTAAGGCGGCTGCTACTCTTCTAAACAGCTAGAACAGAAAAAAATATTTATATACATAAATATAACGATTTATATAAGCCTGAGCGTCACAAAATACTGATCGAAATCGGTCCAAAAGTAAAGTGAAAGTTTAAAAGACACTGGAATAGTCTTAAGTAATTGTACCTGCTTAACGTTGTATCCAGCCTTAGCACTAGTTTCAATGAACATTACATTTAATTCTTTAGCTTTTCGTTCGCCCTCCTCAGTAGAAACTTGGCGCTTGTCGCTAAGGTCCGTTTTATTACCGACGAGCATGATGATAACGTCGCTACCCCTTTCTGTTCGCACGTCGTCGATCCACTTTGATGTTTGATGAAAAGAATTCGCATCTACAGAAAAAAACGTAAATCTATTAGTCATTTATTTTTACTATAGACAACACTAATTAGAAGGATTTGTCATAGAAAGATAAGCTCAATCTTTTTTACTTGATATAATAAACATTAATTATTTTGTTAGCAATCCTTTGCAAATTTAAAATCAAGAAAGTATTGCCATAAAAGATAAAATTGACTAAAATAAATACATCCAATAAAGTCTTACTGGTGATGTCATAGACAACAACTGCAACAGTCGAATCTCTAATGTAACTGGGAATCAGGGAACGAAAGCGCTCTTGCCCTGCTGTATCCCAAAGTTGTAGTCTCACAGTTCTGTCTTCTAGATACATGGTCTTGCTTAGGAAATCTATTCCTATCGTGGCCTGCAAAAAGAAAGAAACTTATGAGAATAATTTATCAATAATCTGAGATGAAATTTTTATTTTTTGCAAAAACTGCTCTAACATCCATGTCCTATTTAGACAGATGCGGGGTATCATTATCCATATTCATTTTTAATTACTTATCAACCAAGAAGATAAAGCTAGAGAGACTTTACTATCAAATGTGGAAGCATATGCGTTCCACATCGTTTCTCAAATTTCTCTGCAGCTTTAAAGTAAAAAACAAAAATTAAAAATATTTCATTCTTTGCACAAAAACAACAAGTTCTTTGTCAATAGATCCAATAAAATTTTGTGAACCCAAAGTCAGATTGGAAACAGACGAGTCAGCTGGATTGCAGTTCAATGCACCCTCAGCGCTCGAACTGCCATCCAGCATCGACTTCACAACTGTTAATCGCACTCCTCAAAATTCAGCCAACATCATAAACCACATCCAAAATCAACGGGAAAAATCGACCCCCACAGAAAAAACTCCATCCCCTAAGAATTAATTGCAAGAAACGAATAAACTGAGCTGCAAACTTGCCTGGTAGGTGTTGTCGAAGCTGTCGTACATGAATCGCGTGATGAGCGAAGTTTTTCCTACTGTAACAGAAAAAAGGTCCGTGGCATTATTAGACTTGACTGCGCGCTCGAGGAAAAGCTCGGCGAGCTAGCAGCAGTTGGCTCTCTCTCTCTCTCTCTCTTTCTCTCTCCTCGGCAAAAATATCGATTTATAACCTAAGTGGCAATTTCGTCGGGGCGGCCGAGATTTAGCGCACGATGCCGCCTTGAGAAAAAGCAGCGGCTAACAGTCAACTCACCGCTTTGCTCGCCCAGGAAGACGAGCTTGAACTTCCTGAGCGGGTTGCCGAAATCCCCCGAGGATGACATGGTGCGTCCGCGGCGTCTGGAACACTACTCTGCTGACTGACGTGACTTCGTGTACTCCGTCTGTCTTTCTCTATTACACACACCACACACACACTCTGCTGGCCTCTCGCGCTCTCGCACTATCTCCTTTCTCTTCGCTGATGGGGAAAGTACAAGCCTCTAGGAGTATAGATGTATAGAGGACGATGTGTGTGTATATGTGTAAGTGTAGTTTTTCCGAGGAGGGTTGCTCCGCTTTTCTCTCTCTCCCGGTGAGCGAGAGAATCAGCTCTCGTATCCTATGTGAGTCAGGCAGCTGCGGGGGCCACTCCTTCAGATAGGACAGCACAGCGCGCACGCGAATTATGACACGATCCTCACAGTCTGTCTGCCTATGCCGCGACCCGGGCGCCAGCGCACACCATCACTGCTGCTGATGCTTATTCTAGCTCGGCACTACACATACACTGTACATGTATGTACCGTACGATGAACCATACGACACTCTGTACCTCTATACTACACGCTCTATCTCGCTCGCGACTTCGTTGCGTGCGTATATGGCCTCTTTGTCGAATCTCCGAATGCGAGCAATTCCGCGAGTCCTCGATGCGCGCGCGGCTCTCGGGAGCGCCACGTTTGACCGGGATGTGACGTCAAATTTCAAACGAGAGCGTATGATTCTGCTAGTATATATTTCATAATCATAATTGCCTGGTCTTCTCTCACTGCGGGGGCGGCTACGGAAATTTCCTTTTTCTTTTCTCTTATATACCTGCACGTCTGTGTTTACTTTTACTCGCTGGCAGCTGATGCGTCTGAGCTGGTAGTATATAGGAGAGAGAGAGAAATATACGCAGACTTTTATTTACTTTTTTTCATAGAAAAATAACTGTAATTTTATTTCACAAAACTTTCTGACATGTGTAAAACAAAATTGTTCCTCCGACTACATTTTCACTTACTAATGATAATGATTTGACCTTACATTCTAAATACCTAATTATAAAAACAACGGCTTACGAAAAATAGTAGTGGATAGACTGAAATAGAAGTAATCCTTAGATGGAGCAAAATTATGTAATAATAGTAGTAGTAGTAGTAGTACTATTAGTAGTAATAATAGTAGGTATTTATAAATTTATCTAGTCTCACAAAGTTTTATATGAACATTATGTCGATCACCATATTCATTCATTCACAGACATTATCTCTTATATTACAGATTTATTTACAATGCGCACCAGACTTTTAGCAAAATGACTTCTACTATTGGTGGATTCGGTCGTTATTGATATTGTTGTTGTTGAAATTGTTATTGTTGTTGTTGTTATTTATATTATTATTCCCGTTCCTAAGCGCATCCTCAACAACAATAGAATTGCAAACTAAGTCGTAACCGGTTCGATTAAATCTAAAAAAACATAAAGCAAAACAAATGGGGAATAGAAACGCTAGAATCAGATTCTTCAGTACTGATCTTCCCAGAGCTGGCAACAAGCCAAGATCGGTTCCAGGAACAACTAAAACTAATTCCTCATCTGGTCGACCAACTGGTGTGACATTGCGACATTGGACAACCTTTAGGCGCATCAAAGATTTTCCAGGAGTTGCTCCTCCTATATGGCCGTTTCTTCCGTGTTGTAACCAATTTGCCTATAAAATCAATAATAATTTCTTCAAAAGAACCAGTCTAGACCAAGCAATCAATTTTGTAATCAAAATTAAAGACAATTGATACCTCAAATACACAAACAAATATTCTATGAATCAGTTCCAGAATTAACAGTCCAGATGTCAATTCCAAAGCCATTTTGTAGTCTATCCTCAGATTTGTCTGAATCATATCCAAAGAGTAGCGTTCAATGTCTCTGCAAAAATAAAAAAAATCATTAATAAACTACCACAATAAAATTTATACTAACTTGACATTTTAACTTACATAAAGTCAAATACATCTACAGCAATAAACGTTATGGATAACTTTAGTACAAATAACAACATGGAGTCTATAAATTCTGCTACGAATCTTTTCCAGACTGGTGGAATCCGATATGTGATACCTGCAATTTCATTCTTTTATAAATAGATGATCAATAAACAAATCATCAGTATCAACTTAATCAGTATTCATAAATTTTTTTACCAGTAACACCAGGTACTTGAAATTGATCAATAGTAGGTGCATTAACTCTCCTTTGGTGTAGCTCTTCATCAGTTCTTTGTTCATTGTTACTATTAATATGTGCATTTGCTAAACCTGCACCAATACCAGAAGTTCCAATTGGAGTAGCACCTAAATAACAGATTTAATCTTTTATGATACAACTGAAGTATACTAAATTTTCGAGCCAATTAAAGCAAAAGACTTACCATGCACTATTTGACTAGATGCAAGAAGATATGGAACAGTAGCGACAAAACTGTGCCACGCATATGCCTCTAAAAGCCAACTTTCTAGTTTACTAAAATATTCCGTTCGTTGTGCACTCGTGGAAATGTATCCACTACCACCTGCCTCTTCCTTATCCTTTTGGCTTTTACTCTCCGCCATTTTTGCTAGTTAAAACTGAAAATTACAATTATTCATTATTACAAATCTTTAAAAATGCATATGGTATATGTACAAAAATAAGTAGTGTAAAGTTGTATATATAAAGATAGATGAGCTCATGATGATAATGAAAAATGAGTGAGAAGTTCAGTAAAATAAATTTTTCTCAAATACAATCAATATCAACAGATTTATTATCTATACACTTTGCAGAAACGAAGTTAAAAAAAAATAAAGCATCAACTTAACCTTAAAAATAAGAACTTTGGAAAATATTTTTATCAACATCATAAAATAAGTCATGCCCCTGATGGTCTTGCTGAAGAAAACACAAGAAATCTAAAAACTAAATAAGTATAAGTATAATTACATTGAGACACAGACGTGCAACATAACGCGTGAAGCCGTTTCAGATTGAAATTTTCATGATACAATGTGAAAAGCTGATGAGGTGATTAAGATGCACATTACGCCAATATAAACGCCAGCTGGTCACAGAGTAAACATTACTAATGGAAGCTATGGAGCCGATGGAGGACACACCTATTTACAATGCGAATCAACGATTGTAGTACAATTTTTCACGAGCCTTAAAGCCCAAATAGTATCATGAACGTGCACATATGTGGACACATATATACATTATCCAATAATACCTATACTACATACATACTAGACACATCACACATATCTCTTTTTCGCGCATCGCGTATCGCGCACTCGGCGCACTGTCGTGTATATTTACAATGTGATACGTGTATAAACCGTACCGTAAGCATCCAAATATTTTCCAAAAGATGACGGAAAAATTCCCTAGTCTGAGCATATTTTGCACTTTACAAGGTTGTTACAATTTAATTTACTACTTCAGACGTAAAATCTTATAAATCGATATTTTAAAATAAACTTTATACGTAAAAAGCCTATCTTTATTTTTAAAAAATCGCAAACTGAGATGTATTTATAAGTATGCATTCATATTATTCTAGGGGATTTCATGTGTTTTCTTACAGTCGTGATGCAAATGGTTTGATGCGGATGTATTCCTATATAATCTATAATAATAACATTCTACACAATGATAGTAATTTCATTAGCTTAAAACAATTCAATAATATAACTATTATCGCGCAAAATCTTTTGTTTAATTATAATACCGAGCATTACACATTAGTTAATTGTTTTTAATTATAAAACTCAAATTACTCTATTAAAGACAGTATATTTTTTATCGATACTCAGCAGTGTCAATACAATCAACAATTATACTGTCTATTTTAAACAATCGAAATCGAAAGACACTAAAGTAAGCTTTTTAAATATATATTATTTATGATAATTCACCAAATGACAATCATATTACATGCTAATATGTGAAATTATAAACAAACCATCAGGCAGTCCTAACCTCAGATAATCACCTTTCGCTTCAATTGTGACGGTAATGATGTATCCGCGTCAAAAAGTATTGTCCATGTTTGGTAGGCAAAAAGTAGCTCGATTAATACTATTTATAATATATAACAATAAGTATCAATTTTTAAAACAAATTTTAGACGGCGCTCGGCACGTGCTTAGAACGATTGTCCACAAATTATAGAGAAGCAAGTGCGACCTTGATAAGAGTATTAAGAGCGTAAATGACGTGGTGATATACGATAGGAGTAAAGTTGTTTAAACTGATACATAACAAAACTGTACTGTATACATGTATATAATGTAGCTGTCAGCTCAAAACATTATAGTTTCTATTTAAAGTGCTACCTGCAGTCTGATGATTGTTGTAAGTAAAGATAATTTTGAGCGATTGCTTTACTATAAAGATATTGATAAAATGTTTTTCTATTCGACATTTTATGTTTCCTTTTAGCAATATGTCAACAATTAATGATAGAAGTGACGAACCTGTCAAGTTTTTGTGTCCTTCTGTTGACGAGTTAAGCATAATTGTGAATGAAGTAAAATGTGAGGAGTGCAAATTGATATTTCGCAATCAACCTCAGTTTCGCATGCATGACTTTAAAGTTCATAAACGAAAAAACCTTGGTAAAAGTTGCAAAGAAAACATTCGTTATCACTGCCCTATAAAGGATTGCATTTATGCACCTGGCAAAAAGAAGCATTTTACTCTGTACAAATATCTTAAACAAGTCAGTAGCTACTATAGCAGTGTTTAATTGTTCAATTATCTTCTATCACTTTTGACTAAATTAATTGAATTTACAGCACTTTTTAAAAGTTCATGCTGAAAAGAAATTCACCTGTACTCGCTGCACTAAAAGTTTTTCCACAAATGCTGCAAAAGAAGCTCATGTAAGAATATGTGGTACAAACTTTACTTGTGAATGTCTGAAAATTTTTAACAGTTATGAAGCTCTTCTCACACATGCCAAAAGAAATTCTCATAAGATAGATCAGAAATACAGATCAAATAAGTAAGTAAAAAGTTTTATTTTAAAATGTATTATCGAAAAACTGATGATTTCTATATAGTAATGTTTTAAATTTATTTTACAGAGGTGGTAGTACGAAAAAATATAAACAAAATAGTACAGCTATCATTTGTACAACATTCATTACAAACCAAAATATCAAAACAACAAATGTTCAAAAGGCTGTTGTCCACATTTTGCCAAAACCTACTAGTGAGGCAGCTGTGCAAACTGAAGAAATTAAGATCAAGAGAAAATCCAACAGTCCAAAGAACAAAATTCCCAAAAGTCAAGTTTGTAGGCAAACACAAACAAGTGAAGCTGTCAAAGAAAAACAGTCTAAAAAATCTGCAGAGACTCAAACTGCCAAAACAGTTCCTCGAGTTATAAGGGTTCGTCAAGTTGGAAAACGTAAGAAAATTTCCATAGACAAAAATTCAATCGTAAGAGAAGACATCAGCTTAGTTGAAACTCTGTCTTCCGAATATCTACTTCCTAATAGTCCCTTATCACTTAGACATGATATAATTTTACAAGATTTATGGGAAGAAAAAAGTACATCAGGTACACAAACTAGTCCTGAAAAGAATATATTTGGTGAAATTGATGATTATAACATGCAAAGTGTTACGTATCCTGGAATATCTAGATCGGATCCAATGCTGACAGAGGAAGCTTTTACAGATAGATTTAGTAGTATTGAAACGCAGACAGAAAAAGCATATTGCAGATCAATTTTTGAATCAGATCCACTAAGTTCCAATAATGAAACCCAAACTACTGAAAATTTCACAGAAGCAATGGAACCACTTCATATATACAGCAACACTTGCACACAGACATGCGATGAGATTTTATCATCTGATTTGGGATTATCAGATATTCAGACTCAGACTGCTTGGAGTCATTTAGATGAATCAACTGTCTCAACAGAAACTCAAACTAAAGCTTTAAAATGTATATCAGGTTGTAATGATTCAAACTCATGGTTCACAACTCAAACAAATCACATGGAAACCCAAACAGATTTACTTCACATTTTTGAAGATTTGGGATAGATTAAAGTAAAATTTTAACAAACCAAATATTTAGATTTAAAGTATTAAAGTCAAACTGTAAATAAGTGTGCATTTAAAGTTAGAATAAGTCAGTATACATTTTTACATTGATTGTTGTTGTGTCTGTCTAACTGTGATAACGTCTATATATACAAATATTGATAATTTATTTAAATTAATCGTAAAATTATGGTATTTATACACAATTTAATAAATGAAAAGAAGTTTTGACAAGTGTTGATATTTTCATTTTCACGTACATAATTTCTCATATCTAATAAAAACTTTTATATCAGTTTCCTGATGAGGGCGGCATTGATCGCCAAAACATCGAAAAAAGAAAAAATGTGTTAGTTTTTTCATTTTTTTCACACACCACCTGCCTCGGGAAGATCGATAAATTTAAAAATACATTTTTAAATGAAAAGAAGTTTTATATTTTCGTATGTAAATATGCGATTGGACAACTGTACATTTTATTATATAAAACAATCGTTTTCCGTTAGTGATATTCTGCACGATTTCTTTTCGATAATGCACGGTTTTTATAACATAAGGTCGTTAATATATTTAGAAGCAGAATCACATTAGTCCAAAATAATCACTGTTAAGGAAAATTAAATACACATTTCCTTACAGGAGAAAGGTTCAAGCTTCATAGGAACTTGATACAGCTAGAAGTCTGAAGGAACTAAATAAAAAAATATCTCGTATCCGCGTTACTTTTTATTTTTTTTTATAACGCCGGCCCAGCTGCGTTATCCTCGTCAAAGTCTGGTAAAAAATCTTTGGTACGGTCCTCTATCTTATCCACATTTTCGAGAGCTGATGCAAGTACTCTTAAATTATTTACACCCGACATTAACTGCCTGAAACGTTAATATTATACTGTCAAAAAATGCATGTTATTTACAAATGGTATTATCTGCGCAAACGTCCAGTTACCTCAGTGAAACTTCTGCCGTCGATGCAGCAAGTCTCAAATCGTCGGCCAACCTTCGTATCCTACGATCGGGATTTGTGTTTCGACATCCGTTACTCTCCACGCCCATCGCCGCTCTAAGTTCCCGATTTTCTGTTTGTAACATCATGATTTCGATCTGTAAAATTATGACCGTTTGACTAATTGAAAATTAATGCCACGTTTATAAAATTAATTACAAATGTTAATGCTTATGCATACAGATAAAGAGTCTATCTCCTTCTTCAATGATGCTACTGTACTTTCCGCGTTGATTGCTCGTTTCTACAATTAAATAAAAATATTAAAAATCAGTGCTTTATTACTATTTTTGGAATTAAAATAAAAATATTTATGTACCGTGCTACGTTTTAAATTATCCTCTACTTGTTCCATTGCCTTTTCGAGATTAGCGCTTTCCGTATGATCCGATTGTCCTCTCGACAAAAGTTCCGCTTCTAAAGTTTCTATCCTGTATTTAATCATGTAATTTGTCATGTCTTAGTGTCGCTGTGTTAGTATTATAAATATTGTAGACATTAAATAAAAAAAATTAATGCATACCTAAGTGAACGTTCACTTGCTTGTCTTCTTGCAATTTGGAGTTCATTTCGTAGTCTCTCGTTTTCCATAGACAACTGTAGAAAAAAAATCAAATTTTTTTTTTTAATCAAAAACTGTTGACCTTTACGAGTATGTGTGATAAAGAAAAAGCAATACCCATTGATTCATAGAATCACTTGAGCTTGAACAGTCAGGTCTGTCAGACAAAGGCGTTCCTCTCGTACGAATAGGTGCATCACTTAAAAAGTCAGGTAAAAGTTTTGTTGTGTTAGGTATTCCTTCAGGCAGAGGGTGATTTACAGCTACATCTGCATTCGCATTTGATTCAGCACCTCTAGGTATTTGCAAGTCGAATGGAAAACCTAAAACATGATTTGTAAAATAAATACTCTGAAAAATAATTTTCAATTTATTTAAATAAACGGGTATTGATGGTACCTAAAGATTCTGGCACATCAGCTGATTCACCATCAATGACATCCAGCTTTGGCAAATCCAAGGAGCTTGGATGTGGAGGATTTGATGGACCTTTATCCAGATGGTCAGTAAGATCAAACGAAAGATCCGCTGAACCGTCTGAACTTTTCTTCCACCTGTCACATGGGGCAGAATGGGACTTTAGGTATCGAATGTGTCTCTGTTCAACACTGTTCAGTGCAAAATCAGGCAAATTGTCCACTTCAACACTGGCTATGTTTGATGTAGCTTTGTCTCCAAGAAAACACTGTTCAATAACAAGGTGGTCCTGTACAAAATCTGGCAATTCAGTGGGATTTCGTGGATATTTTCCTGTGTCGTGATTCTCGCTGGGTTCTGGACTTCTGGATTGCGGCTCATAAACTTTTGGTCTTGCTCCAGCAAACTGATGATTTGTCTGGTTGTCATTCTTTAAAAATTGTTTCAAACTAAACAGACTCTCTTCTCTGCGCGCTGAACTTTTACCTGCAAATAAACTGTAAATGTGAGAAGCTAGACAAGTGAGAAACAAAAACATTAATTTTAAATAAATCTGATTATTTTTAATGTCAAGTATTTGAATACGAGCCCACAAGCAAGTATCTTTCATCCCAGCACTGAGACAACAAAGAAAAAAAAACAATAACTCACATCACTCAAAAATACACAAAGTAACAATCCCTTCAAACCTAATCACCTCCAAAAAAACACCACTCCTCACATGGTCGCACCAAACAATACTCGCAATAACAAAGCAGCCGCAATAGAAAGTATTATAAAAAAACACGAAGAGACAAAGCTGTATTTTCTAACCTTTGCGCCAGGGCTTCGTTTTGGCCTTGTCTTTCCACTCGTCCGACGGAGTCCTGGGTTTACGGGATCGTGCACCAGACGCAGATTCAAGCTCGGCAGCAGCCGGGACCTCGGCTTCGTCGGCTGACGAGGCCGACGAAGATGACGGGAACATGATCGCCGCTGCTGCACTAACACCGGTTCTCTCTCTGCAGCGCAGCGTCCTCCCTGTCTTCTCTACACTTATATGATTGGGACGATCCGATCTTACTGTACCTACTATATGCTATAAGAGTACTACACACACTACTGCTGGAATCTTGGATATGATATGCTCTGACTTCACACAGTTTGTGACTTGTACAGTGCAGTGTGTTATTGTGATTTTTGACTTTCGGCAGTTGCGGCGCAGAGCTGATCGCGCATCTCGCTCTTCATTGAAGGTTCTCCTCGCGGTAATTTACGCTGCACGAGAGCTGAAGAACCATCAGATTCGCGAATGTAGTACACGTATTTACGGGTGAGTGCTTTTTGCGAGCTGCCTTTTTTTATTCATTCATAATGATGTAGAAGCTGGTTGGAATTGACTTTTTTTAGAGGACGGGTTTTTCTACTCAGATAAATTTTGCTTTATCATGCACATTAAAGGAACTGCTATCAAATAGATGATCGAGATGCTGTGAAAAATAATATTATATGAAAAATAAAAAAAAAAAGAAAAAACGGAGCTATAGAAAAAATTATTTTAATTGATTTTTATTATATTCTCCATCGCAAACATTTATGCCCGTTTCGAATCTCTCATCCACACGTATATATTGTTTTTACGTAGCATATTATACCTTCATATTAACACGCGTGCAAAAAGTACGATAAGCTAATATCGAGAATAGTATCTGTAGTAAATGACAGGAGTGTAAGGTGGAAATCTGGTAGATTGAGTAATGACGCTGTAATTTTATAAGACTCTCTTTACTGTTTCTAATGACTGTTACATAGTCCAGGTGCGAACGACGACTGACTAGCCTGACTATCTATCGGCGCCAGTAGCGCTACTCGC
>UCOJ01001170.1:0-40812 GCA_900474305.1 Cecidostiba fungosa | reverse complement strand
AGCAACAAGAGCAGCATCAGCAGCAGCAGCAGCAGTGGAGTATAGAAGAGAACGACCGGAGAGCGAGATCCTTTAAACATTCTGCATAGTAAGTAGGCTGCCGCGCGCGAGCGCGAGAGTACAAGCTCGCCGGAGCGAAACGACTGCGCGGCGCATATATACATTATGCGCGGATGAACGTTTTGTTGTTCTGTATACTCGAGAGCGTATGTATTTGTGTGTGTGTGTGTGTGTGTGTTATATGTGTACGTTTACGGCGCCGCTCGGGAAAACGTGTGTGCCCGATGAGAGACGACGAAGCGACGACTTCCGTTTTGTAATGTAGATTAATTAATGGAGATTATGGCTTGTAGCAATTATCATATAGTAATTTATATCGTGTATAGGGGTGACCAGAGAGTGGAAGGGGGGGTTCATTATTCTACGGAGCTTTCGCCGTTCGTTTTCATTTTTTTTTTAATATTATTATTTTTATTTTTAATATTATTGCTAGTTTTCATTTTTTTTTATTAGAAATTGGTTATTTTTAATTTAATATATATTTATGTTTACTCCAAAGTTAGAGAAGACCTGATATATACACGGAAATACTGAAAAATAAGAATGCGATTGGCGATAATTCTTTTCTCTTTTTTTTTGTTTCTTGTTATCATATTATTTTAATTAGTTGAGAATGGAGATTATTGTTCTTGCGGGGGGCGGATATACTCTGCGTAGTTTCGTTGAGCGTGTGTTGTTGCGTATATTATCATCGTACGACAAATATGATTGTATTATTTTCTGTACAGCCGAGAGCGAAAAATTGTTTAATTCGATATATTGTGTAGATTTTATAATGTGTATAGTATATATATGCGAGATTCGTATAGAGAAAAAAAGAATGCGCGGTGAAATATTGAAATCGGCAGTGGAAGGGATATAATATAATTATTGTATGTAACATTGATCGGGTGTAAACGAAACTGGATTAAGTAGTAACGTATGTACAATTTTTAACGAACGATGACTTATTGAGTCATGGCAATTATTGTGTTCCTATATATCGTCTTACCGACTCTCTCGTGTCTGTGTGTGTGTTGTGTATGTTTCTCTCTTTCGATTCGACGAATCACTGGTGCACTTTGATTTGGACACGCGTAAGTTCTCATAGTTTTGAAACTGGTTTTGTAGACGCAACAGCGAAAAATTGTCGATTCAAAGCGCACACAACCAAATACGTCGATTTCGAGAAGGTCAGTTTACTTTTCATTGTGTTCGACATCCGACGACGCGCATCACCACGAGGACTTGATTTTAATCTTTTTTCGTTTACCAATAAGAGAGAAAGAGACCGTTATAACGCAATTGTAAATATGTCTAATAATTCGCATGTTCTCTTGTAATGTGTACATAGAAATTTTTACAAGTCGCACGGAATGAAAAAAAAGAACTATATATATATTATTAATATTATTATTTTATTTTATAAATGTATATGCGTCTAAATAGAAAAGGGTATATAATTTTTTGTGAATATAACTTGAGTAAAGATTTTGTATTACGAAATAAGAAAAAGAAACAAACACGAGTTTTCGAAATTTATTAATTGTCGATATATATATATATCGAATAGCACGCAAGCTCAGCTGATGTATACCGAGAAAGATTAAGCGGAAATTTATGTGTCGTCGACTCGCTGCCAGTGATATATACACACGAATTCGTGGGAGGACGCGCGCCGTAAATTTCTCGAAACAGGCGGCTATCAACAAATTTGATCTGTCACTCTCGCGACCGCATCACAATTATCATCAAGAAAGCGCGTCATTTTTTATAAAGCGAAAATTTATGTCACCGCCACACTTATATGATAATACGCGGAAAAGCAAAGGAGAGCAGGCCGTTATACTCTGCTTGCGAAAAAGCAAAAAATGAGAGTATAGGTATAATAGAGAGAGAGAGAAAGAGCTGCGCGCAGGTATATACTGAAAGAGCGCATCGCACGCGGCGAATGATTTATGTCGAGCGAGCAAAAGTCGAGAGGCGCAATAATTAGAGACGAGGAAAGCGCTGTTGGTCCCGGAAAAAAGGGGCGAAGCGAAGGCAAAAACCGGAAAGAGCCCGAGCTCTCGTAGATAAAAATCCGGGCCAGCAGCAGCAGGAGCAGCAGCAAATCTCTTCCGCGGCTCGTCTCCGTCTGCTGCACAGCTCTCTCGCGAAAGAGAAAGAAGCAGAGCAGCTGTTGGCTCCTCTCTTCTCTCTCTTTCTCTCCTTCTCTGCAGCAACGCCGGGGCCACACACGACGTCGCGCCGAGCCGGTGGCAGTCTATCCGCGAGCGAGAAACTCTCTGTCCTTCTCGGCCGCGGCCTTCGCTCGTCGTCGTCGTCTGTGTATACTGTATTATATACATATAGACGACGACGATTGTTTTGAATCTTTATACACTCGCGGATAAAGTTATTTCGAGGCTATATACCTAAAAATCCGATATTATTGTTGCTACCGCCTCACAGGGAGAGATGATTGTGTAATTGGGGCTTTTGGAAAATGCAGCCGCAACTGTATGTATATATACGGGCTGCTTTTTTTTGTTTTGCCCAAGAGCTCGCGGCGGCGCTCTGTAATTATCGTTGCGGAGGCTGCGAGAGCTGTTCCGCTGCGCCGCGGATTGATCTGGAAGAGGAAGTAGTAGGTAGTCGGGAAAGTATTGATTAGGCCACGCCGAGCAGGAGATGAGATCGGTATGGGTGAGCGCTCAAGGGTAATGAGGATCGGAATGGTAATTGCGGAAGCTTGATTAACGATTTGCCCTGTAATCTCTGCTGTATTATATGGAATTGTGCAGTATGTGACGAAGAGATTTTCTCAGATCTGTGATAGAGTTCTGAAAAGATCGTTTTATAATACGATGAATAGTATACCAGGAAGATCCGCGAGATCTTGTCAAAAGCAGCACGCACGATGCCGAAAGAAAACGTAAAAACAACGGCACTCGAGAGAGATTTCGTATGCGCAAATGTGTCCGTCCCGCAACTATATGCCTTATCTTCATCCTCTAATCTATATGCATAATCAGCTCTGCGGGACGATCCCTCTAATACGTGCGCGCCTCGACAATGAAAATCACTTTCACTTTCGTCGCGCAATAATCCGATAGGCCGAAGAAAATCACAAAGCCCAAAACAACGTCCCCTCTGCATCTCAAAATGCATCAACAGTCGCGCGCTTAATTTGCATATATAGCGTCAGCTTCCGCTCTCGCAGCGCGCGCGATACGTCCGTTTTACAAATTTCCAGCGCGTGTCCAGTGGTGCATCCCGAAAAGAAGAAGAGAGAGAGAGAGAGAAGAGTTTCGCGGCGGTCGTCGCGACTCGCCGGCGACGGCCGCCGGAGCAGAGCACTTTCCCCGCGGGGGCCGACTCTCTGCGATGCCTGAGATGCAGCTGCGGACGGAAAAGAGCCTCTCTCTCTTGGCTGATGGCTCTAAAATTATACCTAATACCCAAGCGAGATAACGAGGGAGGGATCACGTGGAATTGCGCAGCAGTAGCAGAGGGAGACCGTTGCGAATCGGTTTGTGTACTTTTGGGGACGATTTTCGGTTACTGGGGCGGGGCTGCAACGTCAGGGGAAAAGTTCTGGGAGGTCGGAAAAGTTGGCGTAAACAACTCGAATATAAGATCGGTAAGAATAATTGAGGGGTCCGAAAAAGCGTTTGAGAAACCAGATCCTCGAAAAATCGGTATCGAAAAACAAGTAACCGGAGGGCTGCGAGAGAGTATATAGCTGGTCCCTTTACGAAAGCACGCCTATATGTGTATATGTCTCTCTTTCTCGTGTGTATAGAAGAAGAAGAGGAGGAAGACGAAGAGCAGAAGAAGCAGCAGCAGCAGCAGCAGCAGCAGAAGAAGAAGAAGAGCAGCAGCAGCAGCAGCGGACAGTTCGGAATATAAGCGAGAAAGAGAAACGATCGTAACGGGGCGAGCCTCGCGCGGGCGCGCAAGAGAGAAAGCAGAGTGTACCGGCCACACACGATGTTGCAGTAGTGTAGGTTGAAAGAGAGACGAAGAATGAGCCGCTCTCTGCTTGCTCCCTCTCTCTCATTCTGTATAGGTGAGTGAGCGAGACGCTATAAGTCGCTTATATATATATATACACACAGGCGCAAGAGAGAAACCGAATCTGGCGCGCATGTGTGCGCGCACACCAACTCGGCTCGGTATACACGTAGGTGTGCCCAGGGGAAAGAGAGGAAGGGAAGGAGAGAGAGAGAGACGAGGCGAAAGAGCGGCCAGGAGGACATTGGAGCCCGCAGGGCCTCTCTGGCTGAGCTGGACCACCCAGCTCGACTTTGACTAGAACTCTCCTTTCTCTCTTTCTCGCTCGCTCGCTCGCTCACTCTGCGCTTATTCGTTCGGCTAAAAGAGATAGCGTCGCTCCTCGCGGATCCACTTTTCCGCTGCTTTTCTTATATACATGCGTATACACGCCGTGTAAAAACTCGTTGGCAGATGAGTTCTTTTTCCTTCTCGTTCTTATTTTTCGTTGCACAAGATGAAAAGTTTGCTATTTTATTCCCATTATAGAGGCTCGCACGAAAGTAGGTCCAGCTGGCCGGAATCGTCTTTTTTTTGCTTCTTCTTCCGATTCGTGTACCAGTATACAGTGATGCCGCTAACGTAATTACTAGTGGACGAACGAAAAAAAGTTAAGTAGGCGGATTGGATTTCTCAATTCGTGCGTCGTCTTTTTTTCTCCCTCTCTCTCTTTCTCGTCGTGCTTTTCGGCCTTAATTGCGCGCCGGCTCGTAAAAAGCGTAACGAGGGTGCAGGTCGTTAATGATCGTCGGGGCTATCGACACCGCGCGTGCAGAAGCGGAGAATGTGCCGCGGGAATCGATTTTTACTTGAGCGCCACGGGATTACGTGCCCGCGTCGACTTCGAAATTCGAACTGATGACGGCTGATTTGTGCGTCGAGAGGAGGCGCAGATATGCCCCTGTGGAATCGGTGATACGATGTACTTGGGAGCGTGGATGGTTGCCGATCATCAGGCCGCAGACCACCTGGAGTGAAGAGATGATTGAAGCGTCGTGTTGATAATTTGGTATTACGTTTTATTGCCTTTGCTTTATCATTACATTAAATTTTCTCCTATCTATACATGCCAAATATTTAAAAAAAGTAGGATTCATAACAATCTTATTTAGAAAATATAACGATATACTCGAGTATACAACAATTTACAAATGATCAATGATTTAAACAATTTTTTTAAGTGTATGAAAAATAATTGTATACAGAGTCATATATGCAATATAATAATGATGATAATAGTAATAATAATATTTAAACATTAGAGATCGCTTAGTGAACGTAGCATGGTGAGTTACCGACCTGGTTCGGTAACGCGAGATCGGCAACGAGGACGCTTCGCTGCCGTCGGTAATGCAGAAACGATTCGCACTTGCTGAGGCTCCAATGACAAAGATTCCTATATAAGGAGAATACACGCGTACTACTGTTGTCGCCAAGGAGATTTATCTTAATACAACTGACAGGTTTTGCTGCTCAATAATCGAACATAAAAAATATTGGTATAATATTTTATTGTAGTAAAATTAGAATCATAACAATCACATATTGTGTCATCTATCAACGAGATATAATAACACACGTATTAAAATGATGCGACATAAATAATTTAGATGCATCATTGATGAATCGATGCCACAGTGCTTAAAAATCACGTAACGTTAAAAATATATATATATTTAATGTATAATATATATATGCATGTATGTATGTATAAACTGTCTTCGAGTTATTCCTATAAATATCTTCTAAAATCTTGTGTGGCAAATCGATCGTCGATCGAAAAAAAAGATTTCACATTTTAGCTTATTACTTTGAGGCACCAATGGTATGCGGACCCTGTCTTTGGTACATACGACCGATTCAATTTCATTGCATCATTTTTTTCTCTCTCTGAAGAAGAAGTATAGAACAAGTAGAAGAAGAAGAAGAAGAGGAAGCAGTCACGGAATGTACCTACGTCATTCGGCGCTGACCCTTCATTGCTTTTTTTTAATTATTTATTTATAGTTTTAATCTAGGGGAAAAATCTCACGGCATCCTCATGTCGCCTCTCGCACTCTCTCTTTCTCTCGCTCTTCACTATTTATCTCTTTCGCACGCACACGTAATAATGTCTCACTCTCGCTTATCTCGAACAATATACTTTGCTCGCGCGCTTCTAATAGTAATACTCTCCTTCTTCTTCGTTTAATGCAGCCCGTGTTTACACTTTCAATTATTCTTTTTCTGTTCGTCTCTTAATAATCCATAGCCGAAGAATAGGTTGTCGCGTGGTCGACCAACGTCATCGACACTCGTCTTCGGTGCTGCAACGTGTCCCAAGGGGTTAAAGAGCTCAGTCTTCCTCCTTCTTCTCGGGTTT
This sequence comes from Cecidostiba fungosa, assembly GCA_900474305.1. Classification (NCBI taxonomy): domain Eukaryota; kingdom Metazoa; phylum Arthropoda; class Insecta; order Hymenoptera; family Pteromalidae; genus Cecidostiba; species Cecidostiba fungosa. The sequence goes on along the minus strand of UCOJ01001170.1, from coordinate 34,373 downwards.
CAAATCCACCATCGCGTGCATTTCTTCTGGAGTGTAACTGTTGACGAAAGAAAGGAAAATCATTAGCCGGCCGTTCATCCACAAGAATTTGGGGCAAACGATGTAACGAGTTAAGATACCAACCCTAGGAGACTCTGGAGATCGCAGACGAAGCGGTAAACGTAACGCTTGCCGGCCGTTTTGTGAATAATGTTTTTATCGTAGTAGTAGCGCAGCCCGCGACTGAGCTTCTCGTAGTTCATCTTGGGCTTGTTCTTGCGAATGCCCCAGCGACGCGCCACCTCGTCGGGATCGGTGAGCTTGAATTCCCAGCCGTCGCCGGTCCACGAGATGAAGCCCTGGCAGCTCTTGTCGGTGAGCAGCTCGAGGAGAAATTGCCACAGCTGAATCGGTCCCGAGCCCGTGAAGCAAGGACCACCTCCTGCGATGAAACAGAAAAAATAAAGAATTAGATTTTTTGCCCCGACTTCAAAGGTAGGTATAGGCTACTAATTAAAACGCGATTTGCTGCGGATGACGTGAGTGCGGGTGAAAGAAGAAGAAAAAAAAGAACCCGGGCAGAGTCAAGGCTAACGCCATCAGAGCGGAAGTGAACGTGACGGCTTTATCATTCTTTAAATTTGGACAGGTTTGTTTTAGAATCAATATTTCCAGGAAACGAAACATTTGCCTCTAACATCCCAGACACTTACGCATCAACTATGTAGTATTTAAAATACGACAAGAACAACTTTAAAACCGATTACTAACCCGTGTAGCCAGCGAGCATAGCGCTTGGCAGCAGAGGCTTCTGATGATCCTGATTCTGCTGGCCAATGTTGGCCGGATGATGGGACGAGTTAGTGGAGTCTCGCTGTCCCAAGCTGGCGAGGAAGGCCGGATGGTGGGCGAGATGATCGCCGACCGGACCGACGCCCCATTGTTCGCCGACGCTGGACACGGGATTGCCACCAGGAGCAGCGCCACCTCCGCCACCGGGTCCGGCGCTGCCGGGTACCGTCTGGAACGGCGTCGCGTCGTACTGGCCGTAGCCGCCCTCGCTGTAGCTGTCGTGGTAGCGGCCTGAAAATTCAAAATATACGTTACAGTCTGAATCATCGGAGGATAGTTTTAACGGACGCATCTCACGAACGATCCGGCACGATAAATAAGCAATCCACGTAAATCGCATGGACCATGTTTAATAAACAGGAGGGAAAGGAAAAACAAACAAAGGACACGTTGTAATCTCCGGAATCTCGAGACTTTCTCCCGGCAACATCCAATTAGCATATACAAGCTTCTTTCTGTATACACAGATAAGAATCTCAACTTACTGCGAGGGTAGTTCTTGAAGGGCGGCGGCTGGTACTTGGGTTCGAGTTGAATGCCGGGCTGGCCGTAAAACTCGGGCGAGCCATCGAGGCCGTAGGGATGGGTCGGATGGTGTCCGTCGGGCCCAGCGGTACCGAGTCCGTGGTAGTCCGAGGGCTCGTCGTAGCCGGAATAGTGACCCGGGGGCAGGTAGCCCTCGTTGGCCGAAGAGCGCAGGTCAACCTCGCCAGCCGAGCCCAGCTCGCCGTTACTCGCCTGCAGGTGAGGCTCGGTCGTGCCTTGGTGGTTCGCGTACGTCGCTGAAAATGTGTTTCAAGGTCAGATAAGTAATTCTTAAAATAGTAGTATGTACATTTTTTTTGTAAATACTCACATTCCGTCTTGAGGTGATTGAGGTTCCTCAGCGCGATGTACGCGTTGCTCGTCGTGTTGTTGTTGTTGTTATGGGCGTTGGTATTGTTGTTATTATTAGTCGGGGTACCGGGGTTATTGCTGGGTGCTTGCTGTTGTTGGCTGGGCTGCAACGGTCCGGGTGTCGAACTATTACCGGCCGTTTGCTGCTGCTGCTGCTGCTGCTGAGCCGGGGGTGAGCTTTCCCTCCGCCGACTGTCCTGCTGTTGCTGCTCCTGTTGGCTGCACGCGGGACTGCGTAGGTGGTGGTAGCCTCCTGAAGAAAAAAAAACAACGAATCCCTTGGGGTTAGTACAAACACACGAGGCAAGATTTCGTTTTTTTTTTCATTTCGAGGGAGGAAAGATTTAGTACCGGACTTCTGTTCAACATCCAGTACTAAAGTTTTTCGAATTTTCCAAGGACGCAATGTTTATTTGTGAAATTCGTATATACATACAAGCGAGGCGTTCTCCAGCGGTATGTATACATATATATACAACTGACGTTCTCCGGCATCTCGCCGGCTATACGCAATATCACTCGCGGTGAGTGTATATCTCCCTCTCCTCGCTCGCTCGCTCGCGTATATACCTATATACATATAATACGCGTGCACTCCGACCTCGCGGGGGCAAAGGGGCGCGTGGGGGCGGCGCGAGTCCGCGCGATTGGCGAGCCCGGACTCCGCCTATCGGTGCGCGAGTGTCGGGGGGCCTCCCGCGCACAATAGCGCGAGCTCACTCTTTCACTCTCTGTGTATATAGGAGCGCGAACGTGCTGAGAGTCGAGCAGATAAGGAGCGCGCTTCCTCAGAGACGTATTGTGGCTGATGATGATTTGTTTTTTTCTTATACAGGATTGAAAAAGGGCTCTGATACTGCGTCTATAATATACGTGATCGATAAAACTCTCGTGATTGTTAATTTCGTAAAAAGCGATGAATGTGTTTTTGTGCTTCGCGAGAATTACATAAGCCGCGAGCGCGAATTTTACATAATCGCTCATCGTCTTTATACTATACATCTCGGCTGATGATGGCATGCTAAATTCTGCAAAACATCGCGCGCGGTTACGCGACGCTTGTTTACGATATGGTCGGTCAAAAATATCGACCGTTTCGACATTCCTCGAGTAGTATTAGTATAAGTATATAACAAGCAGAGGAGAAGTAGAAGGAATTATATTAAGGGAGAAAGCTCTTTAGTGGGCTACAGGGGCAGCAGTTTAACGGGGAGAGACGCGGCGGCCGTGATGTGGCATGCCGGGCGCACATGTTCGACACGCGGTCGAGGTGCAGCGCACCTGGGAAAACCTTGCGGACGAGGATCGACCAGCTGATTCGACATTTTTCGGGCCGCAGTTTAATTGTGTAGACTCGAGAGCTTTCGTATACGCGTATCTTTGCAATCTATGCATATATAGGTAAATATGTAATCGGTGAGCTGAGCTAATAGCCTCGTATATTTATGATAATGTATCGATTTGAAAACATCGAGATACAATCTGTTTGCAAAATCAAATGCAGGCGACTCCGATCGAAAAAAATACACCAAATCCCCCCGAAAATAACGTCGTTCAGTCAGTTTTATTATTATTAATTACGTTCCTCTCTCTCTCTCTCTCGGCGGCGTGTAAAGAGGCGGCGAATCCCTTGGCCAGCTGTTGAACGACGGCCGGTCGAGCACCTCTCGCGGTGACTTTACGCGCGGAGAGAACGCATATCTCCATATATACACCTGCCCCGCAACAGCAGGTCACTTGTAGCGGACGCCGCCGCCTCTATATTTTCATCGTTATACACACACGTGAACCCTGTGTGTCTCGTTATCTCAGCGCTCTTTATGTGTATATATATACCTATACAAGTTAACGTCTGACGTGTGCGTCGTTTTACTACTGGTCGTTTACGCACTACATTGCGCAGAGTTTTTCTTAAAAATGCAAAAAAAAAACGCTAATTGCGACAGCATTGTTAGAGTGTCAAGCACGAGTAGAACATAATGAAGTGTTGTAAATTTTTCCGAGTAAGACGTGTCTTTACTAGTTAAGAACGTAAAAAAATCGATAGGCACGCGTCTTATTCTTGAGGAGCGCATATGATTTCCGTTCCATTCGCAGCCGTCTGCCAGACATAAATCGAGAACGTGTCGAATGGAAAACGACGGGGCCTAAGGAGTATATGTGTTTTAAGAAGAAAAATCATGTGGTCGCAGCTGCAGCGAGTTTGACGGATGCTGTATATAGAGGGAGAGTTTTCCTCTCGTTGAAAAAAAAGACCGTTTATGATTGCAGGCGTTGTTTGCTCGCTCGCTCGTCGTGGTCGTTCTGATAAATTTTGAAGGAGGAAAAATTTCGCTTCCTCCGACAACCAGGAAAGAATAATACTATTTTCGTACACATCATATTTATATCTGCTAATATATATATATTTCGCGAGCAACTAATATGTACGATATATATAAGTATATACAGAGGAGAGAACACGAAGACCCCGAGAGGACGACAGCGAAGAAGAAGAAGAAGAAGAAGCAGCAGGAGAAGAAGAGGAGGAAAAAGAGAAGACGAGGAACAGGTGCTCGGAGTACACAATCTCCTCAAGGGCTGGCGGCACGCGCCAGCAAGCGAGTACAGTCCCTATATATATAAGAGACCACTCTATATCTCTCTCCCTCTTTCCAAGCCAACAGCTGCTTTACAGCAGCAGCAGCAGCGTCTGTTTTACGCCTGGAGTAAGAGCGTCTTATGTCTCTCACTCCCTCGCGTAGCCAGAAGGCAAACATGTCGCGCGTGAGACCTAATTTCATCTGTGTATGTGTGTCTGTGCCGTTTAAATACTCGGCCAGTTAGCTTCTTCTTTTCAGGCGTGCGCGAGCACTTTTGGGGAATAATACAGAGTCGAATCACTCGCTGGGGGGATATTGTCTGTTCATAATTGTGCATCACAAAAGAAGTCGATATTGGGATCGTTGTTTGGGCTAAATCGACCTGAAGCCACTTGTTGCCTATATTTTAAACGCTTCTGCGAATTCTGTCCTTTCAAAGTTTTCTGTCAATATGTAGGAACTATAATATACACGTCAATCGACGTTAGACTGAAATAAGCAAGGGAGAGGCCGTATACTTCGTCGCTCTCGGTAGAAACGATCGGGAGCGCGCACACACAAGTAATTAGCGGCAGCCGCAGTGCACGTTAGCCGCTACTTGTCGGGGACTGGAACAGAGCAGCTGTTTTTCTCTTTTTCCTTCGAAAAACGACTGCGCGCGCGCCTCAAGGAGGTTTCGGTCCTTTTTGTACGAGGAATTAGTGTCTTTTTCGAGAGGATAATTTCAGAGAGAGAGAGAAAAAAATCGTTACTCGTCGTTTCGCTCCGAAAGAGCCGGCTTCTCGGTGTCTCTTAAGAACGCGATAATAAATAATTATCCGAGCGCGCGAAAGGTTCATCGGGATTATGCTGGAATGATTAATTTCAATAATTCAGCTCTCACGGGCCGTTAAAAAATGCAATCTCAAGCAGAGTCAAACGCCGCGCGCGCTTATTCGCAAGTCCATTAATACAATTTCCGGTCTGGCCCCGCTAATAATTATATAATACTTTTATATGAAAATATCGATACTCTCGTTAACCTGGAAAAAAGCTAACATCTATTCTCTCACTTCTCTGAATAAGCAAAGCTTTAAAAAGGATGTAGCATGTAATTTGGATGATGTGCTTTTTCTCGCGAGATTGAAAAATAATGCATCGCTATACCAGACTGCATCTTCTAATTGAAACTATAAATCGATTGCCTTCTATATAGCTCTCCGCGGATGAGAGACAGGGAATATTTTCTCCTCGCGAATTTCGTCACATGCACGCGCATTCGAAAGTAAGTATACACAGCCGACTAATGAAGAAAATCACTCGCGAGAGCTATATAACGCAAGAATAATCCTACGCGCGCGCTCGTCGAATTATATTTGTCTCTCTCTCTCTCTCGTAACGAGTTTCACCGTTATACACACATCGAGAATTAGAAACCCGCTGCACTTGTGTGTTTATAATACAGACCGGCGCCGTAGATTTTGATTAATTTTAGCCTTGCATCCCGCAAAATATCGCTTTTGTATAATTAGACGCTTCCGCTCTATAAGCGCGAGGGAAATATATCTCGGCTGCTGCTGCTACGACTTTACTTTCGCTGCCATTTTTTTGCGGCGCTCCAATTTCTTTTTCCTCTTGCTTCCTCTAAATTTTTTTTTTTTTCGCGCGCTACTCTGGGGTTTTTACCTCGTCCGATAAACGGCTCGTTTATTATCGCGAGTCGCGTTGTTGATACCGGCGGCCGCAGCTTTTTTTTTTCTCGATGTGGAAATAATTAATTGTGCGACGCGGTTGTGTGTAGTGTGTATATACAACATTATTATATTATTGTACAGAAAATCCGAGAAATATAATTTTCGTGACCGATAAGCCGCGCGTATGTGCCTGCGCAGCGTAAAAAGTTTTGTTGGCCTATCGTTAAAGCAAAGAGAATACCTCCAATCTTATCGGCAAATTAAAGAGACTTGGCTCGCTCGAGGTGTAACGTAGACGCGTCATTGTTTCTTTCTTTCATTCTATTTTTTCTTTCGCGAAGACGAAGAAAGAAATTACTCAACGTGATAAAGTATACACACAAAGCCATTCGCACGCGCAAAAATATCTGAAAACTCAAAACCAAATTCTCATCCTAGTAGATTATACAGCATATAGCACATAATAGCGACGCAAAAGCTCGTGGCTTCATTCATAAAACCCACAAGGAAAACCGCGCGCTCATTCAGAGTTATCATCTCCAATTTCCCCGAACCACCACCAACGCCGCGGCTGCACGTAACAGTACGAGAGAAAAAAAAGCATCGCATCCAGGAGGAGCGCGTGGTGGAAGCCTCTCTCGCCGGGATATATAATATACGCACGCCGTGAAGTTTTATAAAGTAGTGGGAGAAACGGAAACGGAAGCAAGAGCGAGACAGACGGCTTTGTACTGCAGCGGCGGCGCACGATACGAGAGGGAGAAGAAGGAGAGAGAAGAGCTTGAGAATCGAGAGAGAGAGAAGAAGGTATTACATATATACACGAACAACCACCTACGGACGCGCACATGCCCACATGCGTGATCTGCGCGGCTGCGGTGTTTTATGTATACTACATTATAATATACGCATATGTTTCGGAAATTTCGTGAGGGTAATTGCCGTGTGAACGATAAACTGTGTCAAAAATGTTCGGGGGATGAGCTGCACAGCTTTCGTGGGATTTTTTTTCTTTTTCGCGCGATTTATACACAACTACGTGTGGGAGTAATATTGCGACACGTTGCGAGACCATGACGCACGCGCCAATTTTCGGTCATCTCCCGTCTAATTACCGCACGTATATTCGCCGAGAGATCGCATAATTATCGTCGCACCCGCGCTCAGCCTTCGCATACCTCTCGCTTGCGCACAACGAAACCTGTTCAAATTCCACGGGACAATGCTCGTTCTCTCTTTCACAAAAAAGAGAGCGTTTCATTCATCGCTCGGCTATAAATAATACCTGGTGTGTGAGTCGTCGCGTCGAGGGACATGGACGTCGGCGACACGACCGGCCCATTACTCCTGCACTGCTGCTGCAGCTGCGTCGCAAGTTGCCTCCTGTGCACTTGCTGCTGGTGATGCTGTTGATGGTGTTGCTGCTGCTGTTGCTGCTGCTGCTGTTGCTGGTGATGATGATGATGCAGCTGCGTCATGGCAGCGACCGCGGAGTCCTGATACGAGGGGTAGTCCGCGTAAATGGGCTCGTGCGCGGCCACGAGGTTGTCCAACATCGAGAGGACCATTTCGTTGCTGCTCTGCTGCTGCTGCTGCTGCTGCTGACTGTTGCCCGAGAGCAGATTGAGCTCGGAGGTGAGCTGCTGAAGACTAGCGCTGTAAGCCTGATGCACAGCGGCTGCGGCAGGCGAGATCGCGCTCGTCGTCGCGGTTCCCGGCGCCGCTGGCCGCGAGCCCGACGTCTCGACGCTCGCGACGCCCGCCGTGGCGCCGTGGTCCTCGGTAACGCTTCTCCCCGTTTCTTCAACCCGCGCTTCGACACCCGCTCAATTCTCTGTCTGTCACTGTCTCTTGAAATTTTTTTTTCCTTTTTTCTTTCCTCGGGGTACCAGCTACTCGCCGATTTTGATGCTTCTTTCTTTATCGAGAGAGCTGCACTCTTTGAGCACTTTTCAACAAGCGGTCAGGATTATCCGGCGAACGTCCGCATGCTGAGGCTGCGGGTAGCACTCGTCGACCGGATGCACTATTGTATTATATACGCACGCACACTATGTGTAAATGTGTCAAAGCATGAATGAACTGAAAAAAAAAAATTGATATCACACACCAAACTCGCGGTGCAAATCCTCGCGTAGCATCATCATCGCACATTAAACAACAACACACTCTCGTTGGCACAGCAGGAGAAGACGTCGATTCTTTGAAGCACTGTTTCCTTAATTAACTCGATGTAATATACTACAGAAGAAGTTTGTACTAAAGTAGAAGAAGAAGAAGAAAAACTGATGCACCGGGAGCGGATAAAAGCGTGCAAGTATAATGTATTATGTACAAGAGCGAATAAACGTATCCTCGGAGCCGCACTTGACGCGGGCGAGGAGAGCACGCGTGTCACTGATGGTGAGCGAGCCGCGGAGCGTTTCCGCTGCCGAGTGAGTATACACAGAGTCGCCGAGACAGAGAGCGAGCTAGTCTCGCCGCCACCACCACCGCCGCCGCTGCCACTTCCCTCTACTTCCTTTCCCCCGTTCGCGCGAGCTATACAGCCCCACCCTTCTCTCTCTCTCTCTCTCTCTCTCTCTTCGGCTACTGCTGTTGCACACGCACACACGTATTTCCCGTCTCGCTCGGCTGCTGCTGCTGCTGCTTAGTTTGCCAGGCACGAGCTTTGCTGGGCTATACACAGTAGTAGTAGTAGTAGGGAGTTGAGCGATGACTCGTGTGTAGGTGCGAGAGGGAGAAAGAGATGGTGGGGATGACGTGCCGGAAGAGCGCCGCAGGAGGGGTAACGCGAACGCCCCCGTAGATCCTTAAACTATAACCACCTGCTGCTGCTGCTGCTGCCCTTTTTCTCTCTATCGGCCGTTTTCTTATTGTGTTCTTCTATGCTTCTTCTTCGTTGTCGCCCTCGGTCTCTCTCTCTACGATCTTTTCATTTGATAGGCTTATGCCTCGTGGAAATTGCTTCCTTATTCGTTCGCTTATATATACTTATGTATGTACTTTCCTCTCGGGACTCGTCGTTTTTATCCGCAGGACTTTTTTTCGCTGCGCATTAGTGTCGTTACCCCTTCTTGCCTGTACAACACGCTCAGGTTGAAAATTGAATGTGTATAGTTGAATTTGCAGCTATACTACTACACGCAGTCCATTCATGTGTTGCGCTGAATCTGAATGAACGAATCTTCCCATCGAGAGTCTCTCCCTCAATGGCTTAAAATTTATTATACCAATCTGCATGCAGCGATTGCAATGGCAGATATACTTGAGTCGAACTTCGCCTGCTCTAACCTACATAATTATCGCGTCGGAATATTCTCCTTGTTTACGGTCACCGCGCGAGTACAGCTTTTATCATCATCCTTCAATTACGCGATCCGCTTTTTCTCTCTCTCTCATTCTCTGTCGATGAACATCCGGTCGCGCGCGCGCGCGAGTACAAGTAAACAGCTATACTATCCTATACCTATAGCTCTTGATTCGTTAAATTAATCGTACAAAAATAAACGTCGGACGAGAGATCCCAACGGAAAAAGCGAGAAGTGGAAATCAGTGCGCACAGCCCCTTATTTATGATATTACGAAGGAAAGAAAGCCGAGAGAAAAAAACAGAGTAAGAGGATCGTTGGAAACTGGAGTAAGGAGGGAGGATACGACGCGCGGCTGCATCAGGCGGAAGCAACAATTTTTCGGCTGCGCGTCCGATAGAAAGGAAAAAAAAACACAGAGCACAAGGTGGTCGCAAGCGTGGGCGCGCGCGCGCGTGCATCGGAGGAAGCAGCGCATATATATTATATATATATGTACGACGATGGGCCTATATAGCCTATTTTTGAGAGCCGCAGGGCCCTCTCGAGTGCGCGCGTGTATAACGGCGAGTGTAAGAGAGAGAGAAGGAGAGGGGAGATATAGAAAGAGAGAAGAGACCGGATGTCGAGAGGGACGAGGCGCGCGGAGGGTTGGCTGCGCGCTGGCTCGCACGTGATACCGAAGAGGCCGGAAACGCTACCCCCCTCTCCTCGACTCGTCTCTCTTTCTCTCTCTCTCTCTCTCTCTCTCTCTCTCTCTCTCTTCGTATAGGTTCTTACGTACTCTCGGCTGTTGCTACTGTGCTGCAGCGTTGGGAGAATCCTCTATCTCGTACACATACGTACGTATACATGTGTATATATAGATACGCGAAATTTCGGCGGCGAGGAACAATGGCGTTTTTTGCGAAAGATGGCACGTGAGATGCAGTTGCAGAGTCGCGGGAATAATCGATGAGTATATAAGAGACGATTTCACTCTTTATCTTTCGCCGAAAAGCTTGGATATTTTTTTTGAAGAGACAAAATATCTCTCAAAGGGACCTCCCAGCGATGCATCGGATAACCTCGATCGAATACAAATTGCAGCGGGTAAAAGAAGGAGCGCATTGTGTCGTTGCGCGACGAAAGGGGGTGCGCATATAATACTCTGTCACCTGAGCCACAATAGCTGCTGCTGTCGATAATATATAGGTATATGTCCAAGGTCGGCCGAGAAAAACTCGCGCGAGAACGGAAGTTACGTTCGGTTGTACGCGCGCGTTTCATTCATAAGACACACAGCTCGTGCGTCTGCTATATATAAGCACTACTGCAGCAGTACGTACTCGTATGTGTGTATATATAGAGCTCGATTCATCCGAGTCGCGCGCGCAGAGCTATACTAAATTGCCCTTGCAGCGCGACACCCACACCTAACGAGCGCGGCGTTTAACGTGCCTCAAACTTTCTGATACGATGAATCACATTAGTAGCCTGCTCCTCTTGCTTTTTATTTGTCTCGCTCGTCAATTCCGGATGTGAAGAATAATAATTGAAGTCGTCCGCGAGCCAGTAGATTCTGACGAGCATCAGCAATTCGGAAAATCCAGCGCGAAGACAGAGAGAGATATATATACTATATATTATATTCATTCAGAAACTTTGAAATCACGTCATGCGTTATACATCAGTGCAGAGTGTATACGTATGTATGCATGTATGTAGAAGCCGATCCGGTCGTTAGCTCTGTCTCTCTCTCTCGGCCCAGCCGAAAGCTCTCGCGTTACAACCGGAAGCCGGGGGGTGGGGACCTGTCTCTCGATATATACTCGCCCCTCTCACCAGATAAAGCAGTGTCTCTCTCTCTCTCTCTTTCTCTGCTCGAGTGCTCCTCCCCTGACTGCATTTCGTCGGCCATTGTCGCGGGGAAAAGCAGTTTTTTCCATCTCTATCTCGCTTGGGCTCGTATTATCTGCATCACTCCTCCCTTTTTCCTATCTTCTTGGGGTGAAACCTCCGTCTCTCGCAGTGGATCTAGAGGGTATATTATGAAGAACTCGATATCGAGTACATAGTGCGCCATCGTGTGTATTCGAGGGGATGGGTCGCTCTAGCAGATGTACGCGAATCTCCTTGAGAGACGAGAACAACTGCTGCTGTAATATTTTTTTCTTAAGAATATAACGTACCTACGTTATAAATATACCACGTTATTTTTGTATTGAAACGAAAAAAAAAATTATCAAATTCCTCGCAGCTAAATAGAATCAGCAACGATAGAATCGATTGATTCGCCGTCTACTCTGGTCGTCGTTCCCCCTCGTCATCATCATCAAAATGCATCGCCATACTTCGCGTCTGGTCGATCGGTAGGCAGCTCGAGGAACGAATTTATATACTTACGCGCGCGCGTCCATAAAGCGCGCGACGCGTGGCGTCACTATACGGTCCTTTTTTGGCCAAGCTATATACCGGCATCCTTCTCGCACGCAGCTCGCTTACCGCTTATATTATTATATATTGTTCCTGCGCGAGCTCCGCTACGTGACGTCGTTGTATTATATATAAGTATATATATGTGTGTGTGTGCGAGACTGAGGCAGTGCGCTCAACCCCGAGCTCGCGCGCACATTCCTCGTGTTGACCTTGTCGAAAGAGTCGTACGTTGACTGTACGCGATTTATAATTATGTATTAATATTGATACGGGTATGTCGTTGACGCCGAAGAGAGATAATCGTGATTATGCGATGCCGCGTTTTTAGAATACGTTGTTTCGTTATACGAGAGCTATGCGCTAATATTGCAGTGTTAACGATCGGTTTTCTAATTATTCTAAATTAAGACTTATGAATCGTTACTCAGTCACCGGCGCTCTGTGCGACTATTTTTATTTCCCTCGAGATAATAATATGCAAACGGGTGTATAAAAAATGGTACAATACTAATTTTTTCGCGCACGAAATCTCATAGAGCCGAAGCTCCTATATATACTGCTGTTGCGAACACACGACATCGACACATACATATCATATATACGCAATAATAACTCGAGGGCAATTGACGCACATTCGCCGAATGCGAAATTCGGGTTTTATCAGCGTGTCCTCGTGGAATTATTATTATTATAGAACCGACACGTGGAGCAAGAGCTAAAATTTAATCTATTATGCCTCTCACTTGTCGCGCGTGTGTCTTATATATATTTATATTATATTCACGCTGCCTATGGCTACGTAATGAGCACGAGAGCTGTCTTGCCGAAAATATACCCTCGATATTTTCGCGAATGATATTGCTCAATGGAAGACACATACATCATATCCGTTATTAAACCAAAAGCGAGTGCATATATCAGATCCGCGCAATACGCGATGAAACGCTGGCGCAACGCTCGGGAGATCGACGGCGCTGACAGCGAGTGCTCGTAGATCACGAAAATTACGAGTGATCGTCGTAGGTATATATCGTCCGCATCGAAGCGAGGCACACGGGCTTTCCCTCGTTCGCCAAAGCGTCCACGGTCACTGCTGCTGATGCGTCGAGTTCGCCTGTGACGTAAGATTTTTTTCGCGAGTAATCCCTGCTGTTGTTCTTTTCTTTCTTTTTTTTTGGTATAATGGTGCGGAATTGGCGACTCGAGAGAGGTTTCTTGTGTCGAGGCTTTTAAAGCTAATGCTCGGAGCCGAACTGTTTTTTTGTAGAGTTAAGTGTATTAACCTATATTGGGGCATCAGTCATATTATCAGCGGATCGAAAAACGTCTCGATTATGTACGGTTATATATGAATAGGTATATAGAATAATCAACAAGCTTTTTCTTCATTCATCGAGACGACTTTATATAAACGAGAGGTTCCGTTATCGATTTGCTCTCAAACTTCAATCGGATTACGCACGTGCCTTCATGAAATAAGCATATACAATCTTATACTTCAATTTGATGATACACGTGCGCGCGCGCGTTCATGAAATAACCATACAACCTTCCTTCAATAAGTCAAAACGGAAGCGGTTTATAATGTAGTTTCATGAATGAATCGTTGCGCACACGGTAGCTCGCTGCAGTCTCTAGGTATAGACTCGCGACAAACGAGAGGGCAATAATGAGGGGCTCCGAGAGTTGCGCGTATAACGCAACGCGCGCGCTTCAAGTCACCGCAACTGCAGTATATACCTACAAGACACGTATATACTATATACTGCAGTCGGCAGAATTAGATGCTATCGACTCCGCGCAGTGCTGGCGGCAGTCCGCTTGACGTAACAATGAGAAACCTCGGCGGCTATACCCACTGGCAGCAATGTGCTTTCGTTTGCATTACAATCGAGGAAACGAGCTGTAGTATATAGCACAGCACGCCGCACGATATATTTTTGTCACAAAGATGCGCCAGAGAGACAATTCAATTGCCTCTCCTTCCCTACTCTCGCATATTTGTACCTGAGAAAAAGCTCTCGAGTTTAGCAACACGAGATATACAAGTGTACGAGGTCTGTTACGAGCTGCATTACCCAAATAATGTAATTATACACGAGCGAGCGAGCGCAAGGAACGAAAAAATTAAAATCGCGGCGCTGCTCCTTTCCCTCGAAATGAATTATCGTAATAATAATGGTAGAACAAACAATCGGACATTGAAATCTGCATAAAAAGCTCGTAAAATCGGGTAATAAAAGAAAAAGACACTCACCGTCGTTGTGGAACTGTCGCGGGCCCATGGGCACAGCGGCGACAGGCGACGGCGCCGATATCGCGCTTTGGTTCGCCGCCGATCCTGTATTCGGAGCCGTTGCTGCTGTTGTAGTCGTAGTCGAGCCGCTCGAGTTGCCGGCCGGGACCTTGCTGTCGTTGGCCGTCGAGGCTGTACTGGCACTTGCCTGGTAGCCCAGGAACTCGCCCAAGTCTGGCACGCAGACGCTCTCGTACAGGTTCGCGGGCATGTTCTCCAGAGACGCTTTTTCGAGATCTACGTCTGGAAAATATGTGAAAATTATAAATATATTAATATTTCACAGCGGAAACACTTGATGAAGATTAATTAATCGTATATTATTATTCGTTAATTTTCATCGGGTTATACGTATATACACAGAGTTAAAAAAAAAACAAGCCATCACTACGCTGTACTCTCACCGCAACAGAATTACAAGCAGCCCGAGAACGCTCTCAACAATAGCTCCATAATTTTTCACAACGAGTATATAAGCAGAACCTCGCGCTCCATAAAGCAACATCGGTTATATTCCGCGGCGGCTGCAATAAAGAAAAAAAAGCGAGAGCGCATCGCAAGAAAGAATATCATCGTACAATCAGATCGAGGCTTTTCTCCTGGCGTTACAATATTAATTTTTATCGCGCGTCAGGTCTTTCTCTGATGAACCCATCGGCTAGATAAGACTCTCTCTGCCATCGCATAGCGTCGAGCTGCACAGAGGGGGCGTTTCGCATGCGTGCAGAGAACGCGCAGCGAACAAAGAGATCGGAATCTCGGCTACTCGCGCAGTAGCAGTTGCAAAACGTGCTCGTGCGGCCATTAGCCTCCGAGTCCAATTACACTTTCGTTATATACGCACACACACACACACATAGTCGAAGATTGGAAAATGTCCTGTATATAGTGCGCAGGGAGAGAGAGAGTCACGATAGCGTGAACCGCCGATTCGTGATTATTTTTTTCGTACCGTTTTTTTTTTCACCTCAAACCTAACGCGCTTCCTGCTTTTCTTCAGATCCGGTGCAAGGCTCTCTAGAGTGACGTTTTTTTTTCATTCGCGGAGCGGAGCTGCTCTTTGAAAAGCGACTTTCCGCCTCTCTGAACTCACTCTCTGGCTTTCGACCTTTTGCGAAATGTACACTGCTGCTGCTACCGTTGATCGGGCTGCGATTAAAACTTTCCTTCACGCTGCTTCTTGCATTGTTCTATTTCTGTGTATAGAGACTCTCAAAGTAATGCCGAGTTCTCTCGCTTCAAATTTGTCTTTTCATGCTTGCGGGCGTATCATTTACAAAACACACGCTCGAAAAAGGGCCAGCCTGTCGAGAGCAGCGAGCACTTCCCACATAAAACTTCCTTTAGAAAAAAAAATTGACAGAAAATGTCCAGCATCAGCACTGCAGCAAACGGTATATATACATCAGGCATCTCAAACTGGCACTCGAAGCACTTTGTCAATGGGCAAACAGTAGCGCGCGCGAGCGCGTAAACCGTTTCATTCATCTCTCGAGAAAAAGGTCCATAGAGATTTGCGTAAGCACGTGCGCGTAGCCCATCGACACCAGCGTAAATACAGCAGAATGCGAGGGAGAGAGAAAATGAAGAAGGGACGACTAGTGGCCCGGTAATACGGTATATATACACAGACACAGCAATGAAATGGTATTATATATATTTCGCTCTCCGTCCCATTATGCCAGTAGCATTTCCGGACTACTGCCAGCTGATTTCTATGCGGCTCTTGTTCTTCTTCGCTCTCTTTTTCTTCCCCAACAGCTCTCGAGGGAGTACGGCAGATCGCGGGGGCACAAAAAGCCGAGGAGGCGCCGATTGAATGCTCGCCTAATATATAGTCGTTATATTGTGCACGACGTATACTACTGGCTGTCTGATCGACTACCTGTTGCAACGGCTATAAGGAAGCGGGGATGAGATATCGCGATTTTACGGAAATCTGATCGCTATTTTCACCGAGTCACACGCAGCAGGATGTTGTGCACCATCAAACGCGCGTCTTTTTCTCTATTCTTCCTCTCGATGGAGCTTCCTCTCTTACGTTTCCCTTTTAGCTGCTGTCTCGTTTTCTTTTCTTTTTATCTTTTTTTCTTTTTTCAACGTTTCACTTGTTCGCACCGATCGAGTGACGGCGGCTGCTCTGCAGTGCTCATCGATACGGAAAACTTTTTACCGC
Source organism: Cecidostiba fungosa (assembly GCA_900474305.1). Lineage (NCBI taxonomy): Eukaryota > Metazoa > Arthropoda > Insecta > Hymenoptera > Pteromalidae > Cecidostiba > Cecidostiba fungosa. The sequence goes on along the minus strand of UCOJ01001170.1, from coordinate 18,189 downwards.
GCTATGTTTGTAAACGCCTTTTCTCGATGTCTTATGTATTATTATTGCATTAACCTACCTTTCTGGAGTATCTCGAGGTGTTCCCAGAGGATGTCGCCCATGAAGGCGGGAGCACGGGCGAGGAAGGATTCCTTGCCCATGGCGCAAATCTGCTTGCCGGTCATGTGCTGCCAGGACTGCATGGCCACTCCCTCGAGGGAGAATTCGCGGATCGCCCACTGCAGCCAATTCGCCACCGCCGATTCCGACCATTGCCGAGGATCTGAAAAAAGAAGACACAGTTCAATCGTTATTTAATGTCTTCGATATTGTGTATGTGTAATATGTCGAGAGGCCCATTACACGAAATAGAATGAATAGTATGATGTCAGACGCATATAGGTACTCTCTGCGAATGAATGAAGAATGTCAACGCTCGCGAGAGAGACAAGGTGTGCGACTATATAATACACACGCCCATGTTGACGCGCGCATTGTCCTCGCATTTACATCTCTCGTTTGTTGTAGGTATGTACCTATTTTTCGTTCGTTCGTTCTTTCTTTCGTTTTTTTTTCTTTTCACGTATTCGATCGAGCGAGAGAGTGGGCCAAACACAGGCGGCGGCACTTAAGTGGGTTGTACGAAAATATTGGCAGAGACTGACCGGTCTATATAGAAAGGCAAATTCTCTCTCTCCCTGAGTACTTGTACACATATACACACGATGATCGTTTCGTAAATCTCACCTGATGCGAGGCGCGTGCGCGCGATGAATGAATTTCGAAGGACTCATCTATATAAGGAATATAATATATTATCCTGCTCGTCGTCGGGCGTCGCGGTCACGGACACGAGAGGTTGCTTTGAGCAAACACGTCGAGGAAGAAAGGTGCGACTACACAGGCGTACGCGCACAGCTTCTAATGGCGAAAGAGAGAGAGAGAGGATCAAAGCGAGCCGATATTTGAAGATCGCGATGAGCGTGTTTGCTCGGCTTGATTCTTGTTGGCTCTCTGTTAACAGACTCTTTTGTTTGGCCCTCTCCCCACTAGCTTCATCTTTTTTTCCATTTTTTCGTTCTCTGATTTTGACGAGAGAGAGAGCTTCATACATATACCTATTATATATATATACGTTATACAGCCGTTTTTCGGCGCGCGAGAGCTCGTAATACACGCGCCAAGAACAAAGGTGCTCGCGGTAAAAAGAAACTTAAAAAAATAATGTCGCGCGCGCGGCGCCCCTGAAAAACAAAGCGCGAATCTCGACGTGTTCATCTAATCGGCCAAGAGCAGAGTAGGAGCACACAGGTTACAGTACATATATATGTAGAGCCTCGATGAACTCTCTTCCGGGGCCTATATCTTCAAAGCGGTGAACATCACGCGCGCGCGCACGAAAGAGAGAGACACGACGCTTGTGATGGGGAGCCGATGCCACACACATCCGGTATGCGCATTCAGAGCCAGGCGGGTGTGACGCTGCTTCCGGTCTAAATGCCCTCGAGCAGGCCCCACGAGAGCGAGAGAGAGAGAGACACCTCTCTCGGATGACCTCTCGGTGAACCTCGGCAGCACACACTTCTTTTTTCGTTATATAGTCTAGATGAAAGTGCGCGACAAGTGCTATTTACGCGCGCGTGTATCATTGAAGTGACCAGCGGTACTTTTATATATACACCTACTGATATGCAGGTGTGATGTGTGTATTATATATACGCGCTGCACGCGAGATGAAAGAACTGCGGCTTATCGGCGCGTAATGATAGACTCGAGAGAGAAAAAGAGACAGGTCGAGATCGATATCACTCGGCTACTGCGGTAGTATTATATATGGATTTTAATTGAAATCGAACGGCCGCCCGATGGTATTTTTTGTGTGAGGCAATTTTGCGCGCGGAATGAGTATTATTATTATTACTAAGCTGGAAATTTAATTAGCCATGAGAAAATGCGTTTTTTTTTTCTTTCTTACCAAACGCGACGTACAGATTGCTCAAGCTTAATTTTGTAAGCCGCGCGATTCAAATATATTATCTCGTGTGTCGCGTTATTACTAGGTTATAATATACAAGAATTTATCGAGTCTATATAACGCGTGGAATTCGTGCGAGCGGCATCGCATATAATGCGAAATTATAATGCGGGGCCCGCGCGGCGCTTTGTTCGAGCTCGCGGTGGCAACGTCTTGCATTGTATGTCATGTATGTATATATACATCTGCAGTAGTATAGCGTATGTGTGTGTGTGTGTAGACTGACCTTTGGTTATGTTGAGGCGAATTTGTTCCTTTTCCCACGATGCGAAGGAGGCCTTCAAGGCCTCGGTCATCTTCTTGTTGGTTCCAGGCGTAAGCGGTGGCACTTGCGCCGGGATATCTGTAACAGAAAGAGAGAAACATCGTTCTTTAGTATACCTATCGTATATACCTATTACTTATACTTAGTATATATAACTTTTTTCGATTCGCTCGAGTGACTCGCATTTGGGAGAGATAATGCGTTGTTTTGTATATGTGTGTTATAAGGGACGAGAGAGCCGCATAATGTGGCAGCTCTTCGATGCCCGCACCTCTGTGTGTGGGAAAAAAAATTATGACTATTTTCTTCGACTCGCACGAGAGTTATTGATATACTAAGCCTCATTATACTTGCGCGGGACGCGATCAATTTTAGCATACGCGCGAGACAAAGCTTTATTTATAATTATGTATACATCGCAAGAAAGTCTCTCAACACAGCGTTATACATTAATTTCACGAAACAAGCCAAAAAGTTCCAATCTCCGAACAATCGCGCGCGCAAGGCCATCGCCAAATTTTCGTGCGTATATAATACGCCGAAAAAAAAAACAGAAGAATCATCCTCGAAAACAAAACGAGCCATTTCCTCTCTCGGCCATTATATTAGCCGCGCGCTAATTACATTCTCTGCTGCTGCTCTCGAGAGAGAAACGTCCAAAATGTCGTTGACCCATCATCAGCTCTCGCAATCGTACACGTATTACAATTGTATATATATACATATATATCGACGTCATATCGTGTAATCCGTGAAAGCCGGGCATTCCCGGGGACAACGCTGTATAACTGCTCCCTCCCACACACACACACTCTCTCTTTGTGTCCGCGCATTTTCGATGAGCAGCAGCGGAGCGCGACGAAGGGGTTGCAAGGTGCACGTGTATATATATATATATATATACAGAATGCGCACGACGGGCCAAAAGACAGGAGTGTCCCGTTTGCGAAGAGAGGGAGAGAGAGAACAGCTCGCGTGTGAGAAGCCGGCTTAATGGCGATTCTCACACGGTGCTTATATATATATACATACCGACCAGCCGCCCGCACCTGACGCGCGCTGAGCGACTATGTGCTGTAATGTTGCGCGCGCAGGGGCGGTTATGTTATTGCTCTCCTCGGCCTATCTGATAGCATCGCGTCGCGCAAATAGGATCGCGAGAGTATACAGCAGGTGCAGTGTATATATATATATACATATAGTGTCCTTGCGTTATGCCTCGTTGCAGACGAGACTATGTGAAAAGTCGAGAGAAGGTGCTGGGGGATGTATTATAAAGTGTGTTGAATATTCTTCGGGGCGAGCTTTCACGTGATGTTTATAAGCGCAGGGGAATTAATGCACGCGAGCGGAGCGTGTTTTTAGAGCCAAACAAGGACAATTACAAACTCGCTACTGTATATGTAATATAAAACGTCGTCGTGTCCCTTGATATCGGCCGTCAATATATAAACGCATGCTAATGCGCGTCTGCAGCTCGAGAGTCGAGAATAAAAAAAAGAAATTTACACAGAAATTCATTCAATGTAAATCAGCGTTGCTCGAAAATTATATATAACCCTTTTATAGGCTTATATTCGACGCGTGTACTGTACGCGACGACGCACAATGGCGTTGACGAGATATCAGTCTCTCTCTATCCTCAACGGCACACTGCTTTCACGACGCGATAGCGATATATCGTTATCGTCTAGCTATATACGCGTTCATTTTCTTTTCCTTTTTTTTTTTGCTCGACGCCACGCACACTCTTCGTGTATGTGATGTGTGTACGCGACATCGCATTTAATTATATACGGAGAGTCCGATAAATCGCGTGCGCACACTACCACTCCGTTCGTTAAAATTCCTCGGCTGGAAGTTTCTGTAATTGATTTAATTTTCTCCTTCGGTTCAGAGTGCACGACATCATACACCAACTGTAATATATTCGCTGCTGGATTATTGCAGCAGAGGAGGACATAAGACACCACGATAGTTATTGACCAATGTATATATACTCGCGAACTCGTATATATATATAAATATAATACGTGTACACGCGTTATTGTCCGCGGAGAGAAATTCAAATCGCGAAACAATGGTCGCGCGCGAGGAAACCTCGCCGGTCAACGGTACTTAACGAGCCTTGTGAAATTATATTCTCCGCGCTGTATGTGTGTGTGTATGTGTTTGAGTGCCATCGACGAGCGAAAAAGAAACGGGGGAGCAGCCGCTACTATATACTCTGCTCTGGAGTTTATTTATAGCGCTTTTGTAATTTCGTTACACTGTGGAGTCGAGTTTTGCAAAGATAAGGGACAGTCGAGAAACGAAACAATGACAGAATATGCATGCTTTGCATACATCCAGAATCGATAGCGTATATTCGCGTCCAATAAATTGAAATTTAATTATTACCTCTTCGTCTCTAGAAAAAAAAATGAAGCAGCATTGTATTTAGTGGTGGAATACACGACATTTTCAATACATATTTAAATATAAGACAAAAGTCATCGAAATTAGTGTACACTCTATCGAAAGAGTGGCGCACACGAATGACGCACTTAACATAATGATCACGCGTGTCACGGGGAGAAGGAGAGAGGCATATATACACACGGCGCGATGTGCACATGGTTATTCGATTTATATTGGACTGATGCTAATGCGCGGTATATATCGCTTGACCCGAGCCGCGGCTCGGGTCAGACTATACGACACCTAACCCCGCGTCGTCGGACGCTGCTCTACATAAATTTGCATCCCGGCTTTGTCAGCGTATAATTGTATGTTTCTCGATTTGATCGTCCGCTTCGGAGCCGGCATTAAATACACTCCTGCGCATAAACGTAATGAATAAACGTGTATATATACGGTCTTTTTTTTTCTTTATTCAGAAGCGCGTATATAATTGCACTATTTAGATGCTATTATATAGAAGAGGAGAATGATGTCAGGCGAAAAAGAGTACGTATATATATATATATTGGCGAGAGCTGTTGTCGTCGCGGTGTATGTTATAGAGGCGAGAGAGCGTTTATTTTTAGGCGCGCAACTACGTCGTGCGTCGGTTTAGACGAGACTGCGATGTTTCGAAGCGCGGAAACTTTTCGTGTCAATAACCGTGACGAGAAGCACCGTTTTATATATACACCTCAAAATAGTGATTACAGCAAGGAGACTACAAAGAAACGAGTTACGCACTCGCGACGTCATCTCTGTAATATATTTCGTAGGCCGTATACTTTTGAAGAGTGAGTACGAGCGAGAGAAGAAAATTACGCGCGTGTCATATGGGGCAGTCGAGCATCAGCCGCGAGAGTCAGGAAGGCGTTGTAAATGAGCTTAACGGACGCGTAGCACGTGCGACTACTACTGTGCTGCTGGCCAACCTCCTCCTTCTCGTTTAAAATAGTACATACTCGTCTATCTATATACGTTATACTTCGCGTCTTGAAGCGTTGCTGAGTATGCAGTCATCGAACTTGTAGTACTTCGCGAGATGTCAATTTGCCACAGGGAATAAGTATTTCATACTTATTTTTAACAAGGTTCCGTATGAACAATTGAAGTCGAAAACAAATCCTGTGTTTGCACGAATATTCATGTATGTACACGTTTGCCTCAGGCGCGCGAATCGGATTGTAAAATTTGAATTAAAAGCAATGTTTGCCCAGACGAGCCCTGGCTCGGATTCAAACTCTCTTTCTCTACTGTACTAACAAAAACGCCAGTTTATACGGATCAGGGAAAAATATATTTTCCCTTATCTCTTCGACACACACAAGCGAGAGCTTTTTAATACCGAAAAATCTCCGTGTAATACGCGTGTTATGAACTAGTTCGTATATTTACCCCTAAAAACGAGCACAAAGGTAAATATACCCCCTGAAAGTATAGCGCATTAGAAAAACCGGAGAATAAGGCCGTTTTCAGCCCTTTCACTCATATACCTATACACAGGCGTCCCCTAAGTTCGTGTATAAATACAGCAGGCGTTACCTGTTGCAGGCATTGTCAACGCGCTTGGGCTGTGCACCTGTTGCGACTATGTTCATTTCAACGCATTAATCACGCCGCTTGACTTTACTTCTCTGATGTGTGCATGTTGGGGTTATTACACTGCGTGTTACTTTATTTCCAGATAATTTAACAACCGATTGATGCGGAGGGACTACGTGGCGAGGGGTAATTCTATTATAATGTGTATAACGTCGTTTTTCTTCGAGTCCGATTGTATAAATGTTACAATATAATAGGCGCGCATCGATCTTGGAAAATTAAACGATATAATACGGTAGATCGAATTATCCATACTGCACTACTGCAGTATGGTGTCGAAAATTTCGGCATATGGGAAGCGCGACGCAGTAAGGCCGAGGGACCGTATCAAAAATTTGTCGAGACGGTTGCGAGTCTGAGTATACGTGTACGTATATCTATAAACGAAGGTGCGCGTTGCACCTGTCGCCGCTGCCGACTCTTAATGTATGCCACGTTATATGCGCCGAGTCTCCCCTGCAGCAGTATCGAGCCGATGAACTCGACTTTGCTTGTATAACGTATATATATACACACACACACATACGCATGCGGCTGCGAAAATACGCGTGTGATATATCCATAGTCGTTTTTCTACGAAATCGTTACAATAACCTCGCGCACGCGCGCGTGCGTAATTTTGTAGAAGAAAGAAAAAAAAATTACCGAGCATTAGCCGCAAAGTTAAGACGACTCGAAGGGCATATCTTCTTATTTTCAGCTTTTCTAGCAATTGACCGTCGCCGCGTCGCTTCTTCTCCTTCTTCTTTCCTAGGCCCATGTACATACACTTAATTCGCTTCAATCTTTTTAATGACCTGTAATTTGACAGACTCCGCTGTCCACACATACGCTTAGATATATACAGCAGTATAGCGCGAGACGCGCAGTATAGTAATATGTCTCTTTTTGCCGACGCTCTCCGCGATAAAGAGAGAGAGAGACAGAAAAAAGTCTCGAAAACAATGGCCTTAATAAATCATAAATTTAATATTCAATTATTTTTTAAGCCTCGCCTACGCTCTACACACGCTGATGCAGAGAAGAGAAAATGACTTGGCGAGACGCGCGGCGGCTTTTTGTCCGATTTTATCGCGATCGACGCACACGATGCGCACATACTAACTATATATATTATGCAGCAGTAGTGTACGGCAGCAGCAAATGGAGAGAGAGAGAAAAGAGAAGAATACTGCAGCTACCGAGGCTTCCAAGGATTTTTCGTGAGAGGGACGACGCGAGTGAGGTAAATCATCTTTATGGGCCAATTCACGGCTGCCGCCGTATATGCAGTACCAGCGAGCGGGTGAAGACGTTCTCATTATTGGGTCGTAAAGCTCCGAGCGCTTTTAATTAACATTTTAGTGCTGCGCGCGACGTTGATTTTTCGCCCGGGAGTGTGTGCTGCGCGGAAATGTGTGATTTTCCAGCGGTTTATGCCGTCTATATAACGTGAGAGACTGACGCTATATATACATTCTTTATATATTCTCGCAAATATTGCGCGACTTCTGAAATATCGCACGCGGGGCTATATAGTTTCCGTGCTGGAATCGATTATATCGCATCAGAGTCGGTTCTCGGGACATGTACGTGCAGAAAATCGTGGCGGCGACGCACGAGAGAGGAAAAAAACCAAGCTTATTGTAGGCGTGCGCGATGGAAGAAGTTATCGCAAGCAGCGTTTATTATCTCGCTGAAACACTCGCGCGCGGTCCTGATGCGCGCGTCCATTGATAAAAAGAGGCAAACGACTTGACGGACAGCCGCGCGCGCTCTTGACTATATGGAGATGTGATGCGCCGCCGGATGTTACGGGAAACACGCCCCCGTTTTCTGAAATTTCGTCTTCTACTCTTTTTCTGTCTCTCGGTGTATTGTAGGCGTGTGTGCTTTCTTGCGAGATGATTGCTAATGCGGACTTTGTTATCGGACAAGTGGAGATAAAGGACTGATGGGTTTTCCCTTTTCTATATACGTGTTTTCTTTTTGTCGAGATAAAGCGCGCTTTATCGGCGCTTTTCGTTGACAATAGCACTTGTGGGAAAGACCCTTTCGAAAGAGGATCGCGAATACGAGCAGAGAGAGAGAGAGCAGTAGTAGATTAAAAGTAAATTGATTTAATAATACCAGGCAATCTCGGCTTATAAGTATACCAGCCGATATTTTCATTAATATTCCCTCGAGAGAAAGAGCATACGAAAGAGACTGCACGCACGCGCTAACGAGGACACAATTGTCCTCTCTTTCTCTCCCCCATACACGTATCTTTTTCTCTCTCTCTCACTCTTTCTCTCCGCGCGGCCTTTTGTATTATCGCGAGCCACAGTGTATATATATACGTACAAGTGCTATCGCATCGTGGCGCACTGATTATGCCTCAGCTGCCATTTCGCCCGGGCTTGTATATACTTGTATATATATATATATACACATCACGACGACTTTTGGCTTCATTGTCAGTCCTCTTCGCGCCGCGCTCGGTTCTGCGGGTTCACGTTCGAAAGTTTCTTTTATCCTTGAATTACGCGCATGTACGTAAATTGAGGACTATTATTTCTTGATTACGCTCCCGGCAATGGCCGCGCAAGCAAGCGGCTCGCGGCGTTTGATGTTTTGTAAGAGCTGCATGCGCGAGGCTATATATATATGTGTGTGTGTATGCTGCTCCATATATATATTTCTTTTTTTTGTCTTCTTTTTTTGATTCGCTTGATTGTACTTTTGTTCGCTTGTTTGGGGATGCTTTCTTCGGACAGAAATAGAGGTGATTCACGCGAAAGCGATTGTTCATTATACGCTATCAGCTGAATATATTGTACGAATTCGTGATTCAGCGTTGAAGCAAGTTTATGTCGAAAAATACGAAAAGATTCGGAGAATAAGTCATCGAAGAAGGGTAAACGAAATCTGCGATAAATCGGAAACATCCGAGTCCACGAGTAGGTTGCGCAACGCTCCGCCAGATGTCACCGGCTCGTCCCTCTCTCGGCCTGCTCCGCTTTGTATTATTGTGTGTACACACAGATACACTCTCGAACAATACGATATACTAATACAGGGAGTAGAGGCGAAAAATCGGCATCATCTAATGCACAATAGAGAAGAGGACTCAGCAGTGAATCCAAACGAACGCAAACAAGTGGCGGCGTATATTCCGCTTCGACGCGTATCGGGCACGAGTCACGAACGCATGTATATATGAAAAGCCATTACTTTCACGCATATACTTTTAATTGTCCGTATGTAGAAAGAGAGAGAGAGAGAGGGGCGGGGCGAGCGTAACACGCGCGTACGTTCGACATGCAAAAAGCCCGAGGTTTTCTCATTATGGATATATGGGCTCTTTGTGCGCGGCGCGCGCGAGGCTCGTTTCACGGTTTTACGGTTTCTTTCGCGCTTTTTGTCCAGTCTGCTGTCTTTTCGCGAATCCGAGAGAGATATATATATAGAGACCGGTTTATTTTTTCTCCTCTGCTCTATGCACAGCGTAATATACTGGTACATGCAGCAGCACAGGCATTATTTAGGTTGACGTGTGTCTGGTAACAAAGTTCGCGACTGATGTACCGATCGAGTATAGGAAATCGGCGATACAAATGTGTATAGTTATATACCGGTCTCTCTCGTAATATATAATACAAGCTCGTGCGTGAGAAAAATAGTAATCGCACCTAATAGGCTACCTCTGGGTCTGCCAAAGGGCTTCATGGCCTTGATTCCCATGCCGGCGTGTGCCGCTGCTGCTGCTGCTGCCTCGGCCGCCGTCGTCCCGTAGTCCACGTACATGAGTCTCTCCGCACTACGATTCATAAACCACTATCGCACCTCTTTCTCTCTGTATGCGCGTGTCTCTGTCTATACTATACATACACAGAGTATAGTCGTGGCGAAGAAAAAGTGGTGGTGGTTATAGGTATCACAGTAACGCTGCTCGCTGGCGCAGGACGCGCCGTTATCCGCCCTCGAGTCTCATTCTACACTCGCCGCGGTCTCCGTCGAGCTCGGCTGCAACCTAATAGCACTATAATCCGCTCCATCCGAAATAAGCCAATAAAACGATCCAAAACTGTTCGGCCATCGAGTCACACACATACACACAGAGAGAGAGTGAGAGAACACAGACACAGGTACGTCGTCTATATACACACCGCTCTATTTTATAATAAAATCTGTCCGAACGCCACCGATGATGCAGGTAAAACTCGCGCTCGCGGCAGAGAAGCTGCTGCTGCGACTCGCGAACGCGAGAGAGAGAAACAGCAGCAGCAGCAGTAGCACGCGAGCCAGTGCACCGCGTGCGTGCGATGCGGTGTATGGAGAAGAAGGGGAAACTCGGGCGCGCGCGAGCGAGCGAGCCAGAAAGTGAGTCCTCTTGTACTCTATACTATACAACTTGAACGAGAGCGAATCGTCGTTGATGCTTTGCGCTGCGCGCGTGAATTTTGGCGGTGAGAGAAAGAGAGAGAGAGAGAGATCCTTACCGGCGAGCGGAGAGCCGTTTACTGAATGGGCGCGCGCTCGACCGAAAATACACCGGCGGTGGCCGCGCGCGCGGATGTGCGGGTATATAGGTATATATACATAGAACGTAAGCGAGAGATGACTCTTCTCTCTATACGTGTCTACCCCTTCTTCTTCTGCTGCTGCTACTGCTGTTTCTACTCCTGCTTCTTCGTCTTCTTCTTCTTCTTCTCCGCAGTAGTGTCGCGATTCATGAACGGCTGATGCTGATGTGCGTATGTATAATAATGTGACGATCCCTGCGTAAAAGATGACACCGATTTTCGATCGTGTAAACATCGTTGGGCGTCGATTTCGGAGAAGGTAGTTTTAATAAGAAAGCCTACATCCCTTGGTCAATAACTCATTTTGACTACGAGAATATGCAGGTGTAGAATTCATTCTCAATATAGTACACTTCTATACAAAATACACCGAGTAAAATTGGTCCATTAAAGAATAATACCATGAGAGTAATACCAGAGCAAAGCATATATACAAGAAAAGTAGTCGCGAAGAAGACCTCGGCGAGTCACGGCTGACTTGCCCCGTGAGCTTGGGCTCATTACGCACTCGCGCGCGCACCGCACAGTATATAGGGGAAGGCGTATACACCTATGTCATGTACTGCAGCACATACATCAGAGAAAGAGAAGTGGGAGTAAGCTCGCGCCCTCGAGAAGAAGTCCGCAACGGCTGCACGTAACGTTCTCTCGCACGGCGCAAAGAGGAGGAGGAGAGCGTATATATATATATAATAACGGCCGCCGAGTCTTGGCTCTCTCTCTCTCTCCCCACCATAGACCCGAGAGAGCGAGCGTTCGTTTTATGAATGAAATGCCCTGAGCGCTGAAGTTGGCGCGATGCCTGTGTGCCACAGTACACCTCTTTCTTTTTTCCGCGAGAGCTGCTCTCTCGAGTGTCTCGTCTATATAATATACCTATATATACGTACACAGGATCGGCCTGGTGAGCTACGGGTTCATTCATTCGTGACGGCGGAAGGATCCGGCGATTGAGCCGTTCTCTCTCTCTCTCGAGTATAGATCGCGAGACTATATAGTTTTCTCATTCACTGTTTCTCCTCTCTATATAGATGCTAGAGGATGCTGTATTCGATGAATGAAACGATGATTTTCCGCGCGCAAACGCTGATGATCGGCGATGGGGAGCGCGGTGTACAACAGCACCGCATCGGAGTGCATCAGGGTAAATTGATTCTCGCGCGCGTGTAATCATGTCGTGCAACTTGATGAAGTAAAATAAAAGAGAGCGCGCAGCAGTAGCCCCGAGTGAGGAAAATCATCATTATAATATTATAACGCGTGCGTAATTCGAAAAAATACTCAAGTCGTCGTATATATGTAATATACGATCCCACGCGCCGGCGTATAATTTCTGTATCAGCCTGTAAATATATACAAGCGAAGAAGCCTAATGATTCGCATTACAGCAGCGCTGCTGCAGTAGCCTCGACACATCTTCCGCAGATAAGATAAGCGCGACTCGCCCCGCCGCGTATATAATATATCCTTGGTACACGCGAGGACAAAGCCTCCTAGCTATATTATACATGTAACTCTCCCTCCTACTTTTATATAGTCCGGCTATATACAGCATTACTTGACGCCGAGGGCTGCACAGAGTATATGTAATACGCGGAGGAATTAAGCGCAAAAGGAGCAGGAGTCTCGCGCCCATTAACGCGAGAAACCAGCAGCGGGAGAGAAGAGAAAAAGAAGCTCGTGCGCGCGCGCGGCCAGTACAGTATAATAAGCTCGCGATCCACAGGTGGTATCTGCGAGAGACCAAGCGAGCGAGTGTATATATATAGAGGGAGAGAGCGGCCGACTACGCCCGAGGCCGAGCAGGTTTTTGCCGTACTTTTTTAGCGGTATTTATTACGACTAGGAAGCCGACGCGTGCGAAGCTGTTGCTGCTGCTGCTGCTGCACAGATCGAACGCCCGATTGTATATAGAATATATAGACACGTGTTGGACTTTCTGCTGCGCAGGTCAAAATTTCATTACTATATCAAACTATATAATGCGTACAAGAAGCTGCAGCTTCTCTCTCTCGAATAAAAGATCGCAAAATTACCGCCTGCAGCAGCTGATGCGTATATAACTCTCTCTCGTCGCGGTAGCTCGAAACCCATATATATATATACGCCTGCACTTCGCCATCAGGGCCAGTAAGAGAGAGAGGAGAACACAAGCGAACGAAAGAGGAGGGTGGAGAATGGGAGGAGAGCGTGAGAACGCGTATATAAAACTTTGCGCGCTGCACACACGTGTGTGTGTATGTGTGTATCGGCGTCACTTCCTTCGCGAGAGAAGAACGACGACTAGCTCACCTGCTGTTGGCGCACGACATCCGGTCTCTCTCTCTCTCTTGAGATCACGGAGGCTAGACGCGCCGCTTCCGCGCTTAGGAGTCAGGTGCGATAAGATGTGCGAGGAAGTCGGAGATTTAATCGCGTGCAGACCACTACACACACAGTCTATACTGTGCAGTGCTGGATGAATGAACTCGCGATGAATGGACTCTCCGACTGTTTATATACGTGTATAGGCGATTTTTGAATGAACGAGCGTATGATGATGATAATAATAATAACCGAGCGGCTTTCCACTACTGTCAACAAAACTTCGTATATCCATATAATTCAGCTCGATAACAGAGCTTTGCGTCGACTTTCGAAATATCATGCTCGCACACACACACAGACGTATATGTATAGGCGTATACGAAAGTGGAAAAACAAAAAGGAAGAATGAGTTACGTCGACTTCCGGCGAGCGTCGAGCATTGAAAAACTCGCTCTGCACACACACATACACAAGCTGCATCTTGCGCGAATAATAGGAATCGCTTTTATCAGTTTAATTAATGAAACGGCTGCGCGCGCGCAATTGTCTCTCGTGTATTCTATGCTTGTTTCTTCATTTTCGCGAGCGAGCCTGCAGATTCGCCGAGACTGATAATTCAGCACGCGGGGTTTGCTCAATTCATAAGTCGCTGCGGGTTGATTCATGAATTGCGCGAGCTCGCTATATGGAAACTCGAATTTTTCAATGAAATCCTAAGGTTACACATACACACACACACACTGCGCTGTCTTACACACGGGGAGTACAGTTATTGCTACTTCTCTCGACTCTATTGTTATTGTTATAATATACATATAGAAAAGCGGTCGCATCGCAATTTCCGCTGCGAGGTTCTCTCTTATCTGTATATAATAACGCGAGAGGCGTCAAACGAGTTATAATAATCAAAGGAAAAGTTACCGCGTTTCGTCGTCATTTCCGATCCGGATGTATAGAGTGCGCACAGCGGCTACTTGGGCTACACGCCCGAGGCGCACTTGAAATCCACTCTCTCATCTCGATATCCCTCTCTCCCTCTCTATATATACAAGAAAGAGATTTATAGTTCCCGCTCTCGCGCGGAAAAATTCGCGCCGAGAGAGAGAGAGAGACAGGACGTGCGCATAGGCGCGCAGCAGGACTTGTATTATTATACACTGCCAGGTATAGTGTTGGAAAAACAGGGAATTGTTATTGCAATAATGGAGTATCTGTTACCGATCGCAAGACGAGGCTCTCTCGGAAGAAAAGTCACCGGGAAGAGGAGGTTTCCAACGGAAATGACCGGAGAGGATGCTGCGCTAGCGACTCGTTTAATGCACGCGAGAGAGTGAGAGAGACACTTATATAGTCCTGTATATACATCAGTCAGCGCTGTGTGAATCGTGAGCATCAAGTTGGATCACTGCCGTACTACTACTGATACTAAGGGCGTGTTCCCGCGGAAAATAAATTTACAGCTTCCGAGAAAAGAATGATCCCCGTGTACGAGACGCGAAGGAATCTTCATCCTCTCATCCTCTCTCCCTCTCGAGTATATATATAGCACCCCGGCGCGTCAGGTGTACAAAATACACGACATCGCTGCTGCTGCTGCTGCTGCAGAAGCAGCAGCATAATAGAATCGTAAATCGCGCGCGGTGGAGAAAAGCGCGTGTACGTACAAAAGAAAACATTTGTATGCAAGTGCAGAACGCGATACACGATATACCCCGGGAACACGCCTACGCCGCGACTCTACTCCCCCCTCCCCTTCCACTGATGCAGTGAGTATATCGGCTACTGCTTCCATTCACTAACTCGAGAGAGGCGCGCGCTCGCCAATATATATATATGTATACGCAATATCTGTGCAGCGGACACACAACCAGCCGTTTCCGGTCCCCTCCGAGTTTTACGTGAACCTTTTATTTTTCTTTTGCTTCTCGAGAGAGTGAGCGGATAAAAGAGAGCCGATCGGACTTTCCGCGGCTCTTTTTAATGGACTGTTAAAGGCGCCGGGCGACTAATGAGAACCTGTATATACATATAGGTGCGCGCGTTTGTGCGTGTGCTGTATTATATATACAAGCCGCGTTAATTGAGTCGTTGCCGCGCGTGTATATATATATGTGTACGTATTACACCGCGGCGATATTTTACTAATGAAGCTCATTGTGCAGCGCGAGTAGATATATACATGTATAAGCCGGCGATTCATTGATAGATCGGTTGCGTCGATCGCGCAGGAAACCGCGGGCTAATTAATGCGTTTCCTCTCCGATTATTCGTCGTTTGTTTGTTTACACGCGATTATATGTATATAATACGCGAAATTCGAGCTTTCGCGTAATTATATTTTATTGTTATAACAACGCCGTGTATTTGCCCGCGGAATATTATTCATTAAGATAATATCCATTAAAATTTCTATTTAGGATCGAGTCGCATTGAAAAATCATTTGGTTTGTGTAATTTTTAATGAGAGCCGTAATGTTGCGCTCGTAAAATCCGCCGCAACGACCAGGATTTTTACCTGTGTGCGAGCGCGCGAATTCTCTATTTCGCAGTAACGCGCAGAGAGTTGTGTGTTGCAGTGTTGTGCAAAAAAAAGGGGGGGCTAAAGCCCCCCCGATTTATACTTTCTAGAATGAGTCGAGCCGCCTGTGTGTAAGTATGTGTATGTGACCTTCTGCTTCGACGTTGCTAAATGGGACATTGTCTTTTGGATTTTCGCGTGTGTGCGAGAGCGACTGTTATAATTTATGTTTCAATGTTAACGACTCTATTACCTTTTCTGTGTGTATAATAATATATTTGTACATGTGCCGTTGAGGATGTGTTCATTTTTTTCTCTTGTATAGTTATTCAGAGACTCCGGGATATATTTTATTAGCCATCGTATTCCGTTTCGAGATAATTCTTAAATCTCATTACTATAACGACGACTCGTCTCTATAAAAATGCTGAGACTATCTCGTTACACTCGCAGCAGCTTATACTCCAATTATAAATACGATTATACCGCCAACTTATAGCGCGTCGTTATTACAATGGAAGTAATGCCCGCGTTGATTCGAAAAACGCGCATTTCCCAGCAATCATTATCAGCAGTATTTATAGTATAGCCTCTATTAATAATTCCCTGTACATATATACATAGATTCGAAGTAGGCGAAGAACAAACATCGCGGCGTAACGACTCATGAATGAAAAATTGAACGCGCGATTTTCCTACGCTCTTGAAAGAGACGAATGAAAACGCACACGATGGATGATGAAAAAAAAAAAAAATAAAAGTACAGAATCAGACAGTGGTAAATGCCGCGCGTGCACGTGAGTGTGTGTGTATATGTGGGTATATAAAACGCGCCGGTGAAACTAGCGAGGCATGAAGCAATTTGAGCCCAGAAAAATATACACCTTCCCCAGTTTCGCAGAGAGCGCACACGTGTGTGTGTATATCTATATACATACGTGTACACAGCACATATAGCCTTCCGTTCTCCTGTCTTTTGTCCGCGCAGGGTATTATCGGTGCGATCTTCCTCTGTGCGAAATCGGCCCAAAAAACTCCCGCGCAATCTGCAGCCTTACATCTCTCTCTCTCTCTCTTGAAATTCGGCGGGAGCGATTTGGTTATTAAGTGCTGTGTGCTATACACGCAGAGTATATATTGCAGTGATTTCTGGCTTCGTTTTAATTGCCGTTCTCAGCGCGGCAGGAAAGACGGACAATCGAAAAAAAGGCAACGGTAAAAGCCATTTGGCGGCTCACATGAGCGAGACCGAGAACTATATGTATATACATCACACAGAAAGACGCGAGCTCTCTTTTCGTCGGATACACAACACTCGATATATATAAATCATCGACTGTTACACGAGATTCCCAAATAGTTAATTCTCGCAAAATTCATTTCCAAGAACACACGCATGACGTATATATGCAAGCCTCGTATAACATCACATTGTTTCCACGAGAGCTAAGGATTTTCGTCCTCACACACGTGCGATCGCGTGTGTTACCACGGGTGAAGGTAAAATAGGAGAGCGAGGTTATACATATAGGCGAGGCGCGAGGGTCGTCGTCGTAGTCGTCGCCGTCGTCGTCGTGTAGTAGTCTACGCGGGAGTTTGCTGCTGTGCTGCTGCTGCTGCTGCTGCTACGAGAAAGAGAGTTCTGGCTGGCTGAACGCGCGTCCGGTCATTAACGGAGCTTATCTACATGAGCACACCTCGAAGCCCGCGAGAGACAGAGAGAAAGAGTATATGAGTCGCTGTGTTGGTGCGCGCGTGTGCGCAATCCAGTGGAGAAGAGTCAGCTCGTGCGACTCTGCCGTGTATTATATAGAGGAGTGTACATCATACATATAGTCCGATGCTCGAAATTTCCGAGCGAGCTCTTTACGTAAGATGCTCGAAGAGTTCCTTCTTTTTTCGTCTATAATACACTCGAGCGATCGACTTTCACGGCGACGTTCAATTTCGTATTTATACACGCATATATAGCTCTCGTTCCCACGCTAATTTCCATACACGAGGCTGAAATTTTCGTACATCATCCTTATCTCCCAACTGAAATCGACGACGGCATTTCGTCGCGAGCTTGCAGTGTACACAGACGCAAAATTAAAAAAAAAAAAAAACGTGGAGACAGCGCAAAATAAGAGAGAGAGAGAAGAGTGTGTCGCGAGGAGTTGCGAGCGCGGGGTCACGAGCGAGGGAGAGCGCACGAGGTGGAAGTACGCTTCGTTGCCCACGCGTTTCGTTCTCTCGGTCTTTTCTGTGTGTGCCAGCAGTAGCGTCATCGCCGCGTGTGTATTATATGTGTGTGCTGGACGAGAGACGTGGCCTCGCCGAGACACACGGCGAATCGAAAAAGTCGTTGCTTCGGAAGGATTTTGTTGCTTTTTTTTCTTCGCACTCGATCGCGGGATCTTGGATAATTGCGTATATATAACTCGAATTTTATTCTTTACGCCTATTCTGCGCTCTGTTATATTATCGTGTGTGTATGTGTGCACTGTATAAC